>JALQSN010000198.1:0-84501 GCA_023690525.1 Holotrichia oblita
TTTAGAGTCACAACTGAACTATTATCGGTTAAAGCCGACTACAAGTGGTCTTTTAATTAAAAAATTAACCTAAAACTTTCGCTTAAAGCGAGAGATTTATACTAAGTAGCAATAAATTGCATATAGCCGGCGAAATCTTTTTGGTCTAAAACGTACTAAGCCTGTAGTAGCGCTACAGGCTGCGCTTTTAGCGCATTTTATCCACAAAATCTATTCGCCTTTGAATGTGCAATTTATCGCTACTTAGTACTACACCCGGTTTTTAAGTTTTTTGTCATAAATCATGCCCACCAAAATTGCCATTTACTAGCAAGCATTTTGATACTAGAATAATGCAAAAAGGCGGCAACTTAAACTTGATGTGACTCCAAAAACTTGGATTGTTAGTTAATTTTCCTTATGCAAAGCAATCAACAAAAACAGTATTACTTATTTTATATTTGAATTTATCTCATTATTCTTTTTTGAGGCATATTTTTTGGATAAGTAAATTATGTCTGCTATGTCTGCTACATAAATAAATTGTAATACAATATGAACCACGCATTCGACAAGGGAAATTACTCTTGCACGTTTGAGAGCTACTATTTGAACAATTGCGTGCGATGATGTGGTAAGCAAAGTAAGGTATGTGAATATGGAACCTAAGAAAATAGCAATCCACAATATCCCACCTAAATATATAAGCAAAATCGGAATAATAGATACAGCGGCTACCACTATCCATATAATAAAATTGATTATATAGAACGGAACAAGAACAAGCTTACAACGGGCAATATGTCTAAGCAAGTCAGGATTGCCGCATGGCATTTTGTTATCAAATAGCCTAAATAGAGTGCTAAAAATATTAATTATAGAGATAATTAAAGAAAAAGCAATCACACAGTATAACAAATTCACAAATACATTCAATAAATCCTCATTATTTTCCGGAACAAACATTGAAATAATTAATATTACTTGAATAGCATATAAGCTAATAACAAACAACCAAAGTCTTTTTATCATAAAATTTTCTCCACCCTTTTCATAAACTAAAATAGTTTATGCTTGGCTTTTCTGCCATATCGTTCAAACATTCCAATAAAGCTATTATATTTCATTAATTAATGTCCGTCAATAATATTTGTAAGCATAACGGCAATTGTAATCAAATTCTAATCTTGACAAAAAGCACGGGCAAAATATATTATCCCCCTGCATTTGATGAAATACCTCTTTATATTATGATTAGAAGAATACAGGTATTTTATTGTTATTTATAGCTATTTAAGCCATAACCAAAGCAAAAGCGCAACAATGGTAAAGCTGATTCCGATACAAATAAACATAGGTAAAAGGGCGCGGTAGGACGCCAATGTAATTGCCCTGCGCTCCTTTCTTGTAAGCTTAATTTTTCTAAGCCCTTCTCGGTTCTTTTGCTGAGTTTCGTTTAGATACCACGGCATACCGTCCACGTTCATGTTAACAATCGTTCTGCCATCGTCATCATCATATTTTTTCTTTGCCATAGTTCTCCCTAAAATCTAATTTGACCTGCGATCAAACAATAATATAGTAATTAAAAAATAGCCGTCATAAACTTGACTTTCATTCGTTCGCTTATTAGGCAAAGCACGTCAAATATATAGCGGCTATAAATAAATTATTCCTGCGGATACAGATGGCAAGCCACAAAGTGGTCTTTTTCATATTCCTTGAATACCGGAGGCATTATCCTGCAAACATCCATACATTTATGACATCTTGTGTGGAACTTACATCCTCTTGGCGGTCTTGACGGAGATGGAATATCACCTTTTAGGAATATTCTGTTCATCTTAACATTGGGATCCGGAACCGGAACCGCTGAAAGTAAAGCTTCGGTGTACGGGTGCATAGGATTATCGAATATCTTCTCTTTCGGGCCACTTTCAACCATGCTTCCTAAATACATTACGCCTACATCGTCAGAAATATGTTCTACAACAGATAAGTCATGGGATATAAAGATATAAGTAAGATTTCTTGTTTTTTGCAAATCTTTCAACAAATTGATAATCTGTGCTTGTATGGAAACGTCCAGCGCGCTGACAGGCTCGTCACAAATTACAACCTTAGGGTTAACTGCAAGCGCTCTTGCTATACAAATACGCTGACGCTGCCCGCCTGAAAACTCATGTGGAAATCTCGAAAAATGATGCGGCTGTAATCCGCAGCTTTTCATTATCCCCATGATATAATCCTTGTATTCGTTGTTAGGTACAAGCTTGTGCGCTCTTACCGCTTCACCGATAATTTCGCCGATTGGCAATCTTGGCGACAAACTTGAATATGGGTCTTGGAATATTATCTGAAGATCAGTTCTAAGGGAACGCATATCCTTGCTGCCAAGTTTTTCAATATGGTGCCCGTCAAAAATTATTTCACCGTCGGTAATCTCGTGTAGTTTAAGTACGGTACGTCCCATTGTAGTTTTACCGCAACCCGACTCTCCGACTATACCAAGAGTTTTACCCTTCTTAACTCTTAGGCTGATGTCATCAACAGCTTTAAGATATCTGGTAGGTCTACCAAAGAAACTTTTTTCAACAGGGAAATATTTTCTTAAATTTTTAATAACAAGTAAAGTATTGTCTGTTTCAGCCTTAAAAAACATTTCTTTCGCTGTTTTCGCTTCGTTGAAAGCTTTTTCCGAATCACTGTCCTTGCTCTTTTTATATTGCTGCTCTGCCTCATCCAGCTTTTTTTCCAAAGTCGATAAACGGTTATTCCTTATTTTTCTGAATGCGTTATTCCAAGTTTCAAAGGTGCCGGCATCAATTTTATCTGCAATATATCTCTCTATCTTGCGTTTTATTAGATTTTCGGTAATATTATTAATTGACGTATCTCTGATATGTCCATTAACCTTAATACTTTTGGCTTCAAATATCTCTTCGGCTCTTTTGCGGCATGTATCTGTTTCAGACTTCAATTCAGCACGAGCCTCAACCTCAAGTTTGGGCATAGTCTCCTCTGTCGCTTGTTTTCTGTCTTTCTTAAGATCCCTTGCAGCAAGCTCTAAAGCCACAGGATACATCTCTTCGGATAGCCTCTTATTGTTAGAAATCCAAACATTGTAATTCCTACACTCAACTAATGCTTTGTCTACCTCACTTAACAATGTAGTAATTTTTTCATTTCCGGCAGTTAACTTAACGGTCTCTTTTTTATTAACGGCAAGATTTGTCTCAATTTCCTTGATCCTCTTTTGCGCCGCATCTATTTTGGTTCCGATAGATAAATAATCTTGCTCCTTACCTTGTTGTCTAGCCGCTTCAAGCTCGCGAACTTTGATTTCGTTAAGTTCCTGATTAAGCTTTGCAATATCTTCGTTATGCTTAGAAATCTGTGCATTAAGGCCGGTGATGTCCTTTTTGTGTCCGACTACATCCGGATCCGATTCTATAGCCTGCATCGCAACTGCGGCACTCTCTTGTGATTTACGTAATTTGTCTAATTCCTCGTTTAAAATCGCCGCCTCTTTTGACATTTCGGCGATAATATCTGTAAGCAATGCAATTTCAACATTTTCGGCATTAACAAAGTCATGAAGCTGTTTTTCAAAGCCTTGACGTTGTTTTATCTCAATTTCAAGTTCCTCTTCGTAATTATGTTTCGAACTCTTTTCGCCTGCGGCAATTAATGATTCTAAGCGAACTTCTTCTTTCTTCAATTTTTCAATTGAATTCTTAAGACTTTGCTCTCTTTTCGCCTCTTTCTTGTATTCATTAATTTTATAATTATTCTCATTAATCTCGGTATTGAGATAAGCCAAACGGCTCTTAACCTCCAAAGCACGAGGTGAATCTTGCGCATCCTTTTGCTTTTGCTCAATAAGCAGCTTCAACGCAGCTTCTTTCTCATTTAATGATGCCTTTACTAAAACAATCTGCTCATTTAGACCGATGATTTTCGCCTTTCTTTCTTTAATATCCTTACTTTCAAGATTTTGAAGTTCAACAATCTCAAGCAACAGTTTCTCACTTTCATTGGTATAATTGCCGAACTGATTATCAAACTCAGTAATTTTTGATTCATTTTTTAGTAATTCATTCTTAAGAGCAACCTCTTTTTTGATTAGGCTACTTTCTTTTTTGTCTTGCAATACTTGGTAATTGAGACGACGTGACTTTTGATTACTTTTGTTTTGCATCGTTACCTCCGTTAGCTTTACCGCAATATAAACGGCAAGCAACTCTATGTGTTGGGCTTAACTGTATCACTTCAGGGTAAACTTCCGCACATTCAGGCATACGCTTTTTGCATCTGTCTCTAAAATAACAGAAGTTAGGCATATCAATAGGATTCGGTACATTGCCAGGTATGCTGAAAAGCCTGTCAACCTTGTTGTTTACAGAAGGCTTACTCTTTTGAAGTCCTATAGTATACGGATGCTTAGGCGTATCAAAAATTTCCTTAACGGTACCGGTCTCAATAATTCTGCCTGCATACATAACAACAACATAATCTGCCATTTCGGCAATAACGCCAAGGTCGTGCGTAATAAGCATTATACTACCGCTGATCTTGTTTTTTATGTCTCTAAGAAGGTCAAGTATCTGTGCCTGTATCGTAACGTCAAGCGCAGTTGTCGGCTCGTCTGCAATAATAAGTTTAGGATTGCAAGCAAGGGACATTGCAATCATAACACGCTGTCTCATGCCGCCTGACAATTCATGCGGATAGCGTTTGTAAACGTTTTCAGGAATAATACCGACAAGATTAAGCATCTCATAGGTACGGGTTTTTGCGCTTGCCTTAGTAGCACCCGGCGTATGCAACAGTATTACCTCGTCAATCTGATCGCCAATCGTAAAGACAGGATTAAGGCTGGTCATTGGTTCTTGGAAAATCATGCTGATTTCCCTACCTCTGATTTTACGCATATTCTCTGTAGGCATTTTAGTAACTTCGAAAACTTTATCTTCCATGCGGAATTGAGGAATGTCGTTACTGTCAACCTTCTGAATCTTTTCAAGTACAAGAATCCCTTTCTCATCGAAAATAGGATTGCCTTTTTTATCAAACTTAGGACGGGTCGCTACGATTGGATTGCCTCTGTTATCAAGTTTGTTAGTACCGTCGTTGTTTTTTTCATATTCATAAATCGGAATATTATTTCCAAATTGATCCTTTGCATAGTCTGTAGATTTGAATCTTATTGAAGATCCTTCGATTACCTGACCGTGAGGAGCTTGAACAAGCTGCATAAGTGATAATGAAGTAACGCTCTTACCGCATCCGCTCTCGCCTACAACACCGACAGTTGAACCCTGCGGAATATTGAAACTAACACCGTTGACAGCTTTTACAACACCCGCGTCAGTGAAGAAGTAGGTATGAAGATTTTCAAATTCGACTATGTTATTTTTATCTTTTAATTCTGTCAAATAAAAAGTTTCGCTTACCTTCCTGCGCTTCTTTTTTTCATAATACCGCATTTTATCCGCATTATCTTTGGCAATCTTCTTTTGTTCTGCGCTCGTTAAAAAATGACTCTTCTCTTTCTTATCAGAAACATTGCCTTTTGTGTCGGTATCATTGTTAACAGGCTGATTTTTTACATCTTCAACATTAATATTCTTATTTTTTAATTCTCTGTTTTCACTCATTCGTCTTACCTCTTTGCCTTAGGGTCGAATGCATCTCTCAGTCCGTCACCCATAAAGTTGAACCCTAGTACCGCTAGAACTATCAAAATTCCCGGTGGAACCCATTGATTCATATAGTGTGCAAGTATGATTGGATCTTTCGCCCTGCTTATCATTCCGCCCCATGAAGCTGAAGGTGGTTGAACACCTAGTCCAAGATAGCTAAGGGTAGCCTCCATAAGTATTACACCACCAAGCCCCAAAGTCGCAGAGACTATGAGCTGAGGTAAAATGTTAGGGAATAAGTGTCTGAATATTTTTCTAGGAACCGATAAGCCCAGCGCCTCTGTCGCTATCATGAACTCTTGATCCCTTAGCATTAATATTTGACCTCTGACAAGCCTTGCTATACCTGCCCAGCCGAGGAAAGTAATTATAACCATCAAGACATATATTCGCGCGTTATCCGTTATCGCCCCTGTCTCCGCCATTCCCGCAACAGCAGAACCTACAATAAGCAAGATTGGCAATGAAGGTATACAGAATAGAATGTCAACTATTCTCATGATTATTTGATCGGCAATTTTTCCAAAATATCCGGCAATACTACCAAGAACTATACCAAAAAACATTTCAAGAAAAATTACTATAAAGCTGATTAGGAGGGACATCCTGCCGCCGTACATCAGTCTGATAAAAACGTCAAAGGTATTCTCATCTGTGCCAAGCCAGTGACTAGCAGACACCTTTCCGTCGGTATTACGATCCTCTCCTATGCTCACTAAATACCCTTCGTAACTTTCAGAAGCGGCTCCGTCACCATAAGTGTAGTTGATAGTTGTTTGGTTATACGAGCTTTTTATAATTTCCATATCCATGGTTGTTTCGCTCCATTTGTATCCGCAAAGATTCAAAAGAGGCGGTCCAAGAAATGAAAACGCAAACAGGAAAACAACCAAACCCAAACCGATAACCGATAGTTTAGAACGGAAAAACCTTTTTAGTACCAGTCTTCCGGGGGATACAATCTTTGCACTGTGAGACAAAGAGTTGACTTCCTCCTCTTCGTCTCTAATAAACATCTCATCTTCGTTTAAATCTATTTCATTTTGAGGTGAAATATTTTTTGTATCTTTCATATTATCTCCTATCTAACAAGCTTAACGCGAGGATCAACCACAGCATACATTATGTCCGACAAAAAGGTTCCTATTACGGTAAGTATTGCAAGGAACATATTGTAACCCATGATAAAGTTAATATCTGCATTCGTCGTAGCTTTGTATGCCATTTGTCCGATACCTTTAATGGCAAATACTTCTTCTGTAATCATAGAACCACCAAAGAGACCTGGAAGTATTCCCGCAAGCATTGTAACTACCGGAATAAGCGTATTGCGGAATGCATGCTTGTATATAACAGTCTTTTCGCTACAACCCTTAGCTCTTGCCGTACGGATATAGTCGGAATTGAGAACCTCCAAAGTATTGGTTCTGGTATACCGCATTAATCCGCCTATCGACAAAATTACAAGAACGATCATTGGCAATATTAAGTGATGTAGTAGGTCAAGAATCCTTTCAAATTCGTTTACGTCAATCTTGGAAGGATCCAGCAGTCCCTGCATAGGGAAAATCGGAAGATCAACTGCCAGGAATTTAATAAGTATGTTTCCCAAGAAGAAGGAAGGAAGCGATACGCCCATCATAACCAAAATTGTAACGGTATAGTCAAGAACACCGTATTGATTAACGGCTGCTTTGATACCAAGCGGTATAGCGATTAGAAACTGGAATATCATCGCTACGCCAGAGATACCGAAAGATATCCACATAGCGCTGGAAATAACCTGTCCAACAGGTTGATCGTACAAAAAGGACATTCCGAGATTGCCTTGAAGCACATTGCTTAGCCAACGCCCATAACCTTTAAGAATACCATAGAAAGAATTATCATCAAGTCCATATAAGGCTTTCATGGCATCGATCTTCTCTTGGGTAATTGTTCCGTTTTGAAGCTGCGCTTCAAACTTAATGTCGATAAAGTCTGAAGGCATCATCCTAATGAGACCGTAAATAATTACAGAAACACCAAGCAAAACGAAAATCGTTATTAATATCCTTTTTATAATATATTTTACCATTCTATCCTCTCAATATAATGATACCGTCTTTTGAAGAAAAAAGAGACTATCTTAATATCCAACGGGTTGCTTTTGTATAAAATTCAAAAACAATACTCATTATTCGGACAGTCTCTTTGGGAGACTGTCCGAATACTAAGTCTATCATACTAAGTAAAAATTTGTTTAAAAAGCTTCAATTCAAATTTATTAAAGAACTTAGATTATCCGTAAGACATCTATCGTTATTTAGAATAAATTCATGAAACCTTTTAAAGATAATAGGGACTATTCATGAAACTATAACTATTAGTTGCCGACAAAGCTTACTTCCCAAATTCTTGAAAGAGGGCCCATGTATGGTGAACATTCATCATTTGAAAGAAGAGAATTTTCATCAAGAATAGTGGATTTATAAACATAAAGGTCACTTCTTTGATAAGTAGGTAACTCAACAGCAAGATCCATTACAAGATTAAGAGCAGTAGCGTATTTAGCTGTTCTGGCCTTCTCGTCTGTAACCTTTCTTGCATCATCAATAACCTCAGACAACTCGTTAATGATGTCAACTTCTGTTTGCGAACCAGTCTGAGTTACACCCTTTCCAAGTATATATGGGTAGCCCCATGCATTGATAGATGTAGCCTGAGAATCCTTATGATATACTTGATACATATCGGGATCGATCGAGGAATTCCAAGCTGCTGCCCAAACCGTTAAAAGACCCGAAGGTAATTTACGTAGCGCAAACGGATCGGTTTGAATCTTGATTTTGAATCCGCACTTATTGAGAATGTTTGCAGCTGTTTGCATCGTTAGGTACGCAGGATGGTCTGTATTGCCACCAGCAACAGTAAAGGTATATTCAAGCTTTCTGTTTTGTGGACCCGTATAATATCCCTTTCCGGAAGGTATTGTATAACCGGCCGCTATTCTAAGTCTATTAATTTCGTCTTTCGCAACATCTTCATCAAACTTACCACCCTTAGTGCTGTCATAACGAAGCTTTGCATCCTTTGGATAAGCCCACGAAACACTACTCATCGGTACATAAATATTTTCGGCAAGGTTGCTAGGATAGTACTGAAGAACTAAAGAAATATCCATAGCATGCATAATCGCTCTTCTAATATCTAAATCAGGAATGTATCTTGCACTAACCCCTATATAACCGTAACCATTGGTTCTAGTAGTAAGATATTTTAATTCCTTCTTAGACTTAGCACTTTCAAGCTCAGACATAGTTTCTTTCTTAGCTGACGGATCTGCATAATGAACCGTACCTGTTTTAACTGCGTCAAATAACCTTGTAATATTTGTAACTTGAAGTCTTAGTCTTCTGATTTTTGCATTATAAATTGATTCGGATTTAGCTGTAGTATAAAAATATTCGTTTCTTACATAGTATACGATGTTACTCGCATAAAAACCTGTATTAGCACCTAGTGCAGTTACATTAGCTGTTTCCTTACTGTTTGTAGCCTTGTAGGTACCCGCGCCAACAGGTAATCCGCTAACAGCTTTTACAACCTTATCCATGTAATCGATGTCTGCAAAAGCAAAGCCAAAATGGTCTTCTTTACTAGAATCTCCGATTGAGAAAGCTAAATATCCGTCTTTTTCAGCAGTAAAGCCTGATGGTTTGTTATGAGCATCCGGATTGGAATAATAATGCATTGGGGCAACCGTAAAACCAAAGTTGACAAGGGCTTTGGGATCTACACCATAAATAGTTACTTCAAGAGCATAATGATCTTCATCCAAAACAACTTCTTTAGCAGCACCCTTCTTGTTGTCAATGAAAGTAGTTCCTTGTTCTAAATGCACAAGCCTGATTCCTGAAACATTTTGAACTACCTTATCCCCGGCTAGCTTTTCCTTCTTGATTTGATTAGCTATATAATTAATGTAATTGCTACCTGTTGCAGTTCCGGCTATAAAACTCTGTGAGCGGGTTTTAAATACTCCATCATTAGCAAAGTAATTAGTGAAAACTTGCTCAATACAATAATTTTTTATAGCATTTTCTAATTCAGCAGCAGATTTTTTCTTATAATCTGCTTTAATTTTATTTACCGCATCAGTATGATTAGAGTAATCTATGTTAAGATATTTCGTAGGATCCGAGCCTAACTCATCATATTCAATCTGACATAAACCCCAGCTAACAAGATAAGCCTGCCAAACCTCTTCTACAAGTTTCTTGCCATTAACGTTAGTATACTCTTTTTGATAATTCTCAAGTCCGCCGGCAAACATCGACCAATCGCTTGCTAATTCTTCTTCTTTGAAAGATTTTTTCAGCACTTCATAATCGGATTTCAAAACAGACTCAGGAGTAGAACCGGGACGCAAAACTCCATCTACGCTATATAGAGTAAGGAAGTCTGCTCTGCGTTGAAAAGCTTTAAGCATAATATCTTCCTCAAAACTTCCCATGCTAAGAGCAGGGTCTTGAGTTCTATATGCAGCCAAACCCAAAATATCTGTAGAATAAAGGGTGTTTGAACCACTGTAAACAGGATCAAGGTACATATAAAGATTGAAGAAAACATCCTTATACGTCAAATCAACACCGTCAGAAAACTTGATACCATTCTTAATAACGAGCTGGTATGTAGTATAATACTTGCTTTCGTATCTGCCCGTTTCGTTTTGTTTTTCGTTATCATTACGGTTATCAACAGAAGTCTCGTTAACGTATCTGGCAACAGTTTCAACTTCGTCTCCGTAATCCGTACGACCCTCTTTATCAATAGAAAGCATACCAATTTGCGTCATCCCAGTTACCTGTGAATCGTAGCCAGAAGTCGAATAGAACGGACTGAAAACGCCGTCAAGCTCACCTGTAGCTATGATAAATGGATTCTTTTCATTGTCCATCTTAGTTCTTCCACATGCTGATGCAATAGAACCAAACAAAGCAAGAGCCAAAAGCATTATTGTACAAAGTACAATCCTCTTATGTTTCATTATTACCTCCATTTCTTTTTTTATTAGTTATTTTTTATTTCGCCGACTTTATGCCGGTAAACTAACAAGTGATAAATTTAGATTTATTTAAATGATTAAACGCGATAGGATATAGAATATTATTATTAACTTGATGTTCTTTCATTATATTATTTATCCTATTTTCCAAGATTGTTCCGCTAGCAGCAACTGACTGCGTGACCGGCTTAGGTTGAAATCTAATATTCCCGGCTGCAACGATATTAAAACGAAGCTCATATCTACCATAAAAATTGATAATAATTTCTTTGTTTCTGCTTTCAGGAGTTATAGATTGCCAAAATACAAAATAATGAGTTTGAGTCTCAATATCTGAAATTAAACCAACCTCCGAAATATCATATTCTTTGCCGTCTATCATAATTTTGATGTTCATAAAATCAAAACTTTCGGTTGCTAAAATAATGTCTTGTTCCGCCACTTTAGCAAAAATTCTCACCTTTAGAGGAACAGCATACCCTTCCGGACGAACATTTAATCCCGTTCCTGTTCCCGCTACGCCATGCTTCATCTCTTGGCCTGTTCCGTATATCAAAGTATTTGTATAATCATCGTAACTCACAGACACGTTTTCCGTAGTAAAACTTTTATCTGCCGCCACAATGTCTCCACTTCCACCTGTAACCAAATATTTGTACTCATCACTCACTTCATCATTCCATTCAACAATAATCTTGCCCGATTTTATTTCCTCAGGGACATAAATTTTACATACATACCATCCGTCAACATAATCAAAGGAATCAAGCTCGCCGGTATAATCTTCACCCAATATAGAGAGACTAACTCCATCAATTTCGGTCAAACGCACTTCAATAGTAATATAATAACCGGTATCTCTTCCGTCACCGCTAACAATATCACGTTTTTTAAGCATTTGATTAAAGCCGCCGAATTGAATTAACAGCATATTTCCGGCTTGATTGTCATAGTTCCAAACATCAAAGCCGCTATCGGCTTTAGTATCGATAGGTCTTACAAATAAATTAAAATATTTAATGTAAGATAATCCGTCCGTTTCAATATCAATTTTCGATGCATTGACGCCGGATGATGCATTGTAAACAAAATCATTGCCTTCATTATATTTAACATTATACAAAGTACTCGTCTTATTATTTCGGACATATCCATAGCAATCACTCAAGGTTAGATTAGAAATAATAGTGTCCGCTCCGTTAAGGGAACCTGCAAGCAATCCGCAATTTATGCTAACGGATTCTTCAGACATAACGAAATAAACAGAACAATTACTTAATGTCAGGTCGGTAATCTTTGAATTAATAATTGTGCCGAACATACCCATATTTGCCGCCGCAGACGCAGTACCTTGCCTGCATTCAACAGACATATTAGACATCGTAAAACCGTTACCAAGGAATACCTTATTCTCAAAACGTTCGGAAGCAGTTATCTTTTTCTTGATTGTTTGTCCATTAACATTAACGGTTTCGCCAAAATCAATATCGCGCCATAAATAATAGTTGGCATTCATAATATTTGTCAAATCGCTCTTTGATGCCAATACAATAAAATCACCCTTAAAAAATTTAACGTAAACCTTAATGTGATTTTTTCCCTTTTGAGCTTTAGGCGCGATATCGGAATCAAGCGGGAAGGTTAATCTTTGGGTTAACGCTGCATCCGCATAATACTCCGAATGAATTTGGTCTGAACTTGTAATGCCCGCATGCTTAATAGGGTCAAAATTCTCCGGAACAGCGGTACCGGAACCATGTCTAATTCCTCTTATTCCGTTATAGCCGGGAAGCTCCTCTTGCTTTGTATAATCCGATGAAACAATTTCTTCGTCACCCGTACTGGTAGTAAGGGTATTTATATATGTGACTCCGTCCGTCTCAACATAGCTGACGCAATAATCAATATAAAGATTGTATTCCCATTCAGGATATAATATAAAATCATAGAAAGTAATGCCTGTTTTTTTATCAACAAGCTTAGTCATCATGTCAAACGTAACAACATCCGTTTCGAAAGTCCACTCTATTTTTTCCACATTTTCAACAGCGATACCATTTTCGGTTGCCTTGGTAATTTTTTTATAATACCATCTTCTGACAAATTGTTCGTATTTTATAGGAGTAACATTATTTTTATCAGGAATCGCCGCTTTAAAATTGGGCTCCGCGAAATACAAAAACACTTTGTTCGCCGTAGCAAATTTTCCGCCGTCAGCCTCATAAGTAACGCGATAAATCTTGCCGGATTTTAGTAATTCGGTATGATCATCGGGAATCGTATTACATGCGGTAAATACTGTGGCTGAAAGCAACAGTGCCAATGTTATTAATATAAGATATTTAATTTTTTTCATCCTAACCTCTGAATATGTATAATACCAATAAAAACAGTATCATTATACCAAAATACTTATGTTTTGTCAATAAAAAACCGTATGCTGATATTAAGATAATGGAGTAAAAAAGTTTATCATATAAATGCTCTTATCTTTTTAAAGTAAGAATATACGGTGAAGTAAAAGCTGTTTATGATTTATGATTATGTTTAATAAATGTCCTTTTAATCATTCTACCGGCAATGGCTTGCGGATTGTTTACTAATCTCTATTAAACTAAAGAAACGGCTGTTTAAATATAATGTTGACAGATTTTATTATATTAATTGTCATGTGTAATTGTCCTCTGTAAAAGTATGAGAAAAATCATTCATTATTATTATCTGTTGGGCATAATCTTGCCAATTTTCATTAATAATATATATGCCGTACGCATTATCGGGAACACATATTGCGGTAAATAATGGAAAAGCGTTTACTCCCACTACAGGAGGCGTTTCGGAAGATAAAAATACTTTGCTAAGATTGCTACACAGATAGAAAGCTTCATCTCCAATTACCTCCAATCTTATCGGCATCAAAACCTCTTCCAAACTTACTTGAGCAAGAAAAGCGCCTGTTCCTATACAAGCAAGGGATTCAGGCAGAATAACCTTCTTCAGAGAGTTATTGTCGGGAATGTTATTTGCTCCTATAAAATTAGCAAAGGCATAGGCTCCGATACTTTCCAGCTCCGTCATACTCAGGTCAAGAGTGGCAGCAAGGCGAACCATTTTAAAAGCCCCTTCGCCTATTTCTTTGAGCAAGCTTCCTTCCGAAAATATAATCTTTATTTCGTTAGTAAAATACCAATATAAGCCCTCTTCACCTGTCGGTGTAGCATAATGACCTATTCCATAAAAAGCCATATCGCCTATATACTCAATACTTGATGGAATATTAATTATGTTAAGCATACACAAAGGATTTGCGGCACCAAAAGGCCTTATGTCAGCGTTAAAGGCGTAAGCCTCTATTCTTTTTATGCCTTCTTCCATAATAAGATTATATAGCGGAGCATTATATGCAAAAGCACCTTCACTTATTGTTTCAACAGTTCCTGAAATTTTTACAGTCTGAAGAGAATTTGCATAAAAGGCATAGGCACCCACTGTCTCAAGTCTAGAATTTACTGAATCAAAAAATTCCAGCCTGTTATAAGCAAAGGCAAAATCACCTATCGAAACAAGGTTGGACGGCAAATCGAAAACCTTTAAACTGCAACGAGCAAACGCTGCTTCGTCTATTGATTTAAGACTGCTGTTCTTGGGAATAATAAGTTCTGAAAGGCCAACGCTGTTAAAAAAAGCATATTCGCCTATCCGTACAATATTTTTAGTTAACGATATCTTTTCAAGCGAGCTATTTTCGAATGCATTATTTCCAATTGATTTTAAGGTATCTGGCATTGTAATCGACCTTCCTAAATAACCATAAAAGGCGTGATTGCCAATCTCCTCTATGCAGATGCCGGCATCAAACTCAACCTCCGCAGATATCCCTTCAAAGGCAAACTTTCCTATTGAAATAACACCTTTTCCAACAACAATTTTAGCAAGATATTTTAGATTACTAAAAACATAGGGTTCAATCCTAGTAACAAAATCAGGAATAATAACCTGTGAATTTAGTCCGAAATATGCATATAAAATATTGTCGGTTTTTCCAATCAAAAATCCGTTGTTAAGACTCAAGGCATCATAAATTCCTGAGGTTGTCGTAACGCTTGAAACAGCGGTACAGTTTTGAAAAATAGAAGCGCCGACAGATTCAATAAGTGCAGGTAATTCAACATTTTTTAAATATCCGTTGCCAGCAAACGCAAAGTCAGCAATATGCGTGACAGTTGACGGGACTTTATATGACTCTGCCCGTCTTCCCGCCGGATAGCTAATAAGAACAGTTTTGTCAAAAGATAGCAATACTCCATCGACAACAGTATAAAAAGCGTTTAAGTCATTTATATAAAAAGATGCAATGTTTTTACAGTAGCTAAACACACCTCCGCCGATATTTTCGATGTTTTGAGACAGATTCATTGATTTTAAAGAGGCGCAACCATAGAAAGCATTTTCACCTATATCAGTCAATGCATCAGGCAAAGCGATATTTTCTATAAATTCACAATTATAAAATGAGTAGTAAAGTCGCGTACCTTCTTCATAATAATTAAAAGAAACTGTTTTTAAAGAACGCGGCACGTAATAGGCATCAATGTTACCCGCTTTATATTTGTTACCCGTAATATTCGGAGCCCCGAAAAGTATCGGCAAGAAAAATGCGGAGATATTCTCTTTGTCGGCAATTAAAAACTCTACATTGTTATGCATTGGCAGAGTCAAAGCTTCTAATGTCACACAGTTTTCAAAGGCACTCGGCGCTATTACGAGAACAGAGTCAGGAACTGTTATCTTCTTTAAAAATGCACAGTTATAGAAAGCCCCTACGCCGATATATGTAACTTTAGATGAAATATTAATGCCGGTAAGATTTACGCAGTCCATAAAAGCATAATCCTCAATCGCTTTCACACCATCTCCGACGGTAAAAGTGAACTGTCCGCTTAATGATCCCATTCCCAAGAATGCTTCTTTACCTATTACTCCTCCGGAAAGCTTAGGCAACGAAAGATTTTTTAGGTTATAGCAATAAGCAAATGCTCCGCTGTATCTGTCGATATCATTATTGACGGATAGCTCTTTGACGTATTGAAGACCATCAATTTGTTCAAGCATATTGCAGTCGTAAAAGGCATTAAATCCGATTTTTTTGATTTGCGAATCTGTTTTAATTTTTCTCAGGCTTTTATTACCATAAAATGCCCCTTCTTCAATCTCCGTGAAAGTTTCGAGTGAAAGAGTTACCTCTTCAATAAAGAAAGTATACGGCATGGAAATCCCGCCCATATTCAAAGTATCTTTGTAATCAAATGCGCCAAACATATAGGATAAAAATCCCGCTGGTAAAAACGGCAATGTTATTCTCTTGAGATTATTGCAGTAATAAAATACAGCATTTGCAATTGAGCCGCCCGAAACAAATAACACTGTATTCGGAATCACTATTTCCTCTAAATTGTAACAGAGAAAGAAAGTCCCCGCACCCAAATATTTTAGACCGTTTTTCGGAAGAGTGATGTTCTTTATATAAAAGCAGCCATAGAATGAATAGGAAATCTCCGCCGCTGCCGATATTGACGTTATGTTTACAGTAAGCAATGTAGCCGGAACAAACAAGCTGTTAAGATATATGTTTTCGCCAATATTGTCACTGTATCGTTCGGCACCGAAGATTGCAGCAAGGTTAAAAATGTTTATCTTCTGTCCGTTTTTTATATACTGACTGTTGGCAACGGCAGGCAAAGATAACTCACGCAAAGCGGATGCTTCGTATTTTATGGCATTCCTGGCAATTTCAGTCACGGAATCGGGAATTGTAAGATTTACTAAAACCGCTGAATCGAATGCATATCTCTCTATCGAACGAGTCCCCTTTTTAACGGAAAATTCGCTAAGGCCAGGCGCACATTTAACAAACTTATCGCCATCCGAAGAATAAACTCCGCCAAGGTATGACTGATATAATTTATGCCCTTCTTCAAAATTGATTGTTTTAAGAGAATAGCAACCGACAAAGGCATCGTCTAAATTTATCGATGCAGCTTTTGGAATATCAATCTTCTGCAACGAGATACAACCTGAAAAAGATTCCAAACCAATGCTTTCTATAGCTGATGGTAGATTAACGGATTGTAAATCCGTACAATGATAGAATGATCTATCTCCTATTCTTTTCGCTGTTTCCGGCAAAACTGCGCTTTTGATATTCTTGCTTGCAAATGCATAGCTAGAAATTTCTTCTATTAAAAAATCGTCTTTTGCCCACGGAATAACAAGACTGTTGGAAGCGCCGGTGTAACCTGTTATGGATCCGCCTTTAAAAATTAAACCCTTCGAATAATAGTTAGCATAAATACAGAAAGCTCCGTCGGAATCGACATTATCATCGTCTAAAGTATAGTTTACGGCATTGTCAAACTCAATTTTATTGGTGGTTGCAAATCCTCTATACCATCCCTCAAAAACATAAATCGAATCCAATTTTGGAGGATCAGGCATAGATACTGCCATTCCCGTCTCCACAACTATTTCCTTGTAAATCTTATCTCCTACTATAAACTTATAGTAATTCTTAGAAGGATCCCTTAACCATTTAGCGTAAAGCGTAATATTGCAACTCGGCATTGTTGATTCAAAGTCGAATAAATTTTGACTACCTTCCGTAAAAACCGTCCAGCCATCAAAAATAAAGCCGTTTTTTTCAGGATTTTCCGGCTGATAATCACTCAAAACCTCTCCTGCAAAAACATCGGCACTTTTAACCGCGGTACCTCCGTCTGTGTCAAAAATAACCTTGTATAATCCTAACGGGGTATATTTTGCGTAGAGTGTCAAATCAGTTTCGGGAAATCGACTAATAGTTGCACCAAAAAAATGAACGCAATTGGGATCTGCATAAAATCCGTCAAATTTGTTATCAGGCACATCGGGCATAGTAAAATTAACTCTTTCGCCCGACTTGCCCTTTATTGGTTCGATTACCACATTATTGTTTGTTACAATTGAAATTACAACAGTTTGTTTTGACTGACAAGAAAATAAGCAAAAGAAACCCGCTAGTAAAATTAGGAGTAATAAACGGTAAAGGTATTTATTTATCTTCATATAAATTCGCCTCCCGATTATGCCACAAGCAATCCATGCAAAGTTTTGTCTCACAATAGTCTGAAAGTAATTTCAAACGGCAAATATTACAAACTCTTTCTAATACACCATTATTACAATAAAGCTTCCTAATTTTCATCGTTACGAAAGATTTGTATAAATTATCTCTTATGCATTTGATTATTTATATTTCTACTTCATTTATGATTATATACAACAGCCGTTCAGCACCGTTTGTCGACTAGACAGTATTATGGGAATAAAAAAACTAAAGCCTGCACCTATTGGATGTTAAACAGACAAATAAAATGTCAAATCATATGATATTGAATAAAATTTGATTCAAAAACTGAGAAACTATCTATGAGAAACTATCTAAATGTTTTTGAGCGTCCGACCGCCGCAGCAATGCTGCGGCGGTTAGGCAACTCTTAGTTTTTTTATAAAGCTTCTACAATCTTATTTTTTCTTCTAAAGGCAAAGAATAGTGCGGTAGCAATCAGCATCATTAATCCGCCTCCGATAATCATTCCGCCTATATCTCCGCCAAACAAAGCAATCGTTCCGCAGCCGCCTTTACAACAACCCGTTTTACCTACAGCAGGCGCCCAAGCAATCGCCGCATTTAATCTGTCGAGTGTCGCTTGATTTATGAATGCTTTTTGATCTGCGGTCATAAGACTGTAGTCATTCTCAAGAACATCGACTATAGGTTTATCTCTTTCCCAATTCATATCATTAAGCTCAGGCAAAGCCCAAATCGCACTGATAAACGATTCAGTAACAGGCGACATAGCATAGGTAAAGGTTTTAGTAGCAGAAACAAAGAACTCGTTATAGAGATATGAAGTGTAGTTCATACCGTTTGCAGGGCAGAAAATTTCTATATCCTTTGAATACGAAATACTATTTAATGAGAATACAAAGTTACTGTAATTAGCGGTAGACTTGTCAAATGCATAATAGTCGTAAGCTTCAGGTATTTGAGACCAAATAATAGCATCTTCAAAAGTAACAAGAGCTTCAAGTGTAGGAGCATAATAAGATTGGAAATCAATTCTTCTTAAAGCATTACATTTAAAGAAAGCTTCGTGACCAATAATCATCAATTCGTAAGGAAGTTCGATATACTCTAATGTACTGCCAATGAAAGCGCCGGCTTCGATTCTGGTCGTTCCTGTGAGTACTTTATAGAATGTATAGGTAACAGGCAAACCATCAGAATTAATCTTTGTGACTTCTGTTGCAGTTCTCGCTGCCGGGTAGGCTATCAACTGTAAGCTGTTCTCGGAATAATCGTCCATTGTATTGTTAGTGCCAAATATAGGAACTTGCTTAGGAAGTCTGGAATATAATACTCCGTTATCATCAAATACATAAGGATTTGAATCATTAACATTGATACGTGTTAGTTTAGAGCAATTAGCGAAAGCATTAGCGCCAATATACTGTAAGGTCGCAGGAAGATCTATTGTTTCAAGTAAAGTATAGCTGAATGCATTTGCACCGATACTATGAATTTTACCTAAAGTTACGCTAGCGAGTTTAGCTCTGGTTGTGTCAACACTGTTCGGGATATTTGTAGGAGATACCTTGGAGTCGGCATTATAAATAGGATTAACGAAAGCTACGCTGAAAGCATATACGCCGATATTCCTAACTTCCGGCATTGAAAGCGATGTAATTGCTCGGCATTGAGCGAAAGCATATGCACCGATATCTGTTACAAGCGGAAGATTGGTTACATTAAGTACATCGCATTTTTGGAATGCATAATCACCTATAGTTACAACCTTACTAAGATCAATGTCTTTCAATTTGGTACATAGCATGAACGCACCTTTTCCGATTGATGTAACTTTACTTAGATCAATTGTTGTAATTGAAGAATTTATGAAAGCATACTCGCCAATTGAAGTAATCTCACTCTCAAAAGTAACTGATGTCAAACCTGTACAATTGTAGAAGGTATTATTTGCTATTCTGTCAATCTTTGAAGGCAAGTTAATAGTTTTGAGTGCAGTACATCCTCTGAATGCTCCATCCCCAATGGTTTCTAATCCTGTAGCATTACTAAAGTCAACGTTATTAAGTTTTGAACAGTTTTCGAACGCATATGCACCTATTGATATCGTTGCACCGTTAACTTTGACAGTTGTCAAATTGGTACAACCACTGAAAGCTCCGTTACCGATAGATTCCACATTCTTTAGATCAATAGATACGAGACTTGTATTATTTGCAAATGCGTACGGCGCGATACTCTTAACTCCATCAAAAGACATTGCAGAAACGTCAGCGCTAGGAGCGACCATAACGATCGTACCGCCATTCTTTGTCGTGACGATATTGTTATTTGCAGTAAGATATGGATTTGCAGGATCGACTGTTATTGTTTTAAAGTTAGCACAGTCTCCAAACAATCCGCCGGTAGTAAGCTGTTCCAATTTAGTATCGGCAGGAATATGAACAGACTGAAGAGATCCGCAGAGCTGAAAGGCGTTGCCTTCAATTTTCTCTAAGCCCTTAGGAAGCGTTATGTTAAACAAACCGTGACATCCTGCAAAAGCATAACTACCGATAGATGTAATGATTGTATCACCAAAATCTAGCTCTAAAATTCTCATGCTGTTTGCGAAAGCAAGATTTCCGATAGTAATAGGTCCGTCGCCAACAAATCTTACTCTCTCTAGTCCACCGTATATTTCATTTGTTGATTCGTTTAAATTGGTACAGAAATAGAAAGCAGCTTCTCCAATTCTCGAAGCAGGAAGCTCAACCTCACTAAGTGAGTAGTTTCCTTGGAAGGCAGCTTCACCGATATCAACGCCTTCAGAGAATATAACTTCCTCAAGAGCAGTATTCTCGTAGAAAGCAGCCATACCTATAGTTTTTGCACTGCTTAAATCAATTTTCTTCAAACTTGAGCAGAACAGAAAAGCAACCTCACCAATACTCGCTACTGTAGAAAGATCGATAGTAGTAAGTTTTTCGCACATAGTAAAAGCTCTTTCGCCGATAGTTCTAAGCCTTCTTGTTCCGTCCGGATATTTAGCAATATTAACTGTTTCTAGTGATGTAACTGCAGGCGCACCTTCGATACCATATTTAGGGTTTCTGGCTGCAAATGCCCAGTCTGCAATACTTATAAGCGATGCAGGAAGATTAACAGTTTTTAGTGAAGAGCAGTATGCAAACGCAGAGGCCTCAATTGCTTTAACGCCTTCAGGAACTGTAACTTCTGTCATAAACGAATTACCTAACAAGGCAGCCTTTCCAATGATTTCAATACCAAGATCACCCGGTATATTGATTATTGGATCACATCCGTTATACTTATCAAGTTTGTGGAACGTTACCACATATGTTTGAGGAATAGAAATGAAACACGAAGCAACAATTTTTGCGTCTACCCATTCACTTTGAGGATTAGAACGAGTCTCAACTCTTGCAGTGATAACAGGACCTCTGCCAAGCAGAACCTCTTCTCTGAAAGCACCTCTGACTTGGATAACTGCCTTTGAAGAATCAAGAGGATCAGCCACAACGTCAACCCAGCCTTCGCCCGCTCTGTCGTAACCATTTTTCCCGCTTTCGTCAACGTCTTTATATACCGAATCAATATAAGCATAATTCGACGTCCAAACTATTCTATATTCGTCTGTAATTGTATGAGGCAATAATTCCGCCGAAATATTATAATTTACACCGGTAGGAAGATTGAGTGTATTGTTGCTCATTACAAGTTTATTAGGATATACTTTTTCTCTGTTATTAAATGTTTCTGACGAAACAGAAATGTTAATGCTTGCTCTAACCTCAGGATTAGTAAGTGAGCTTACTTCAACATTAGCAGCACCCGCGCTTAAAGTAACTACTTTTCCTTCGTGTACGCTTACAACATCCTCGTTATCAGATTCCCAAATATAATCCTCGTCCCAAGGAAGTCTGTCTGATTGTTCGCCTGTAACTGTAAGCAATCTGCGCAAATCATATTCCTCTAAGCTGCTTAAATGCAAGCTTGAAGATAAATATCTATCATCAAATTTCAGACTGTTAATAGCGTTATAGCTTTCTTTGATATTAAGGTATTGATAGGTCATATTCCAGCCATAGTCGCAAACCATGACCATCATTTCGTAATCGTTATCTACAATCTGATCCCAATAATCGCTAACATCAATTGTTGCACGTGTAAGGCCTCCGCGCTGTGCGTGAAGCGGCTTTACACCGCCCGTGAAAACGCTCGTGTATTTTTGCAAATCTTTGTTATAGTACTGCAGATCCATAACCGACGCATAATGCGAATCGAAAATTTCAAAATCCACGTATCTTTTTTCGTTATTAAAGTTTTTATCTTTTTCCAGCCTCACACCAACGTCAACAATCTCAGGAGCAGCCGAATCGATATAGAAATCAAAGGAGAATTTGTTTTTGTTGCCGTAGGTTTTGCCATCGCCCCAATCCAAGAAACATTCCATTTCGAATGTATATTTGTTACCCTCTAAGAATTTTACGCCCGTTTCGGAGATAAATTTTCTGATATCAAGTTCATCGTCGAATTGTATAAGACCGGAACTCACAACCGAAGCTTTTTTTCCGTTTTGATACGGCTTTTTAACCATTACCTGACCTGTATATGCATTTGAAATCTTTATATTAATCGTTTTAGAGTTTCTTAAAAATCCACCTACGCCCCATAACATGAAAATACCTTCGTCATTTAATGATAGCGCACTCTTGTCCGATTCGGTAGGAGTATCCTCAAACTGGTCAGCTGAAAGATAAAGCTGTGCTCCTAGCGGGAAGTAGTATTCGTATGTATTATTTCCCTGCTCTTTTATTGCCCTGCCGAAAGGAGTTACCGGTTTAACATCCGCTTTATTCTTTTCATGCTCAAGAAGGCTATCGTTTACTTCGTCCGGAGATACTTCGTAAACAGTTTTGTCAAGTATAGGAGCATCGGTCCAATCGCCGTAGAAAGCAAGATAAGGGATATTAAGAGCAACCGCGCTTGCGCCCGAAACGGTAGGGGTAAGCTTCGCAAAACCCTCAACGTACATACCGTTAGCAAAAGTTTCGTTCAAATATTTTTTATTTGCCTTTGTAAGCTTGATAGTAATCTCAATATGAGCATCAGAATTAGCATTTACTGTAACAGTTTTATTAGATTTGCTGTAAGAGCCGCCTGTTGAAACCTTAACGTCCTTACTTGCATCATTAAGAAGTACGGGGATTTCAGTAACCGACTTTTTGTCGGAAGATAGTCCTTCGGTCATAACAACGGTACCAAGATTATAGGTCAAACTACGGTTCGAAAGATTCTTTAGATAGAAGTCAAGAACATACGTTCCGGTTTTATCTTTATCATCGCCAAGACAAATCTTCGTCTTATCACTGACCGAACCCTCATTATTTTTAACATATAAATATGCTCTTGTGTTTAATGATTTTTCAAGGTCGGCAAGACCTGCACCCTGCTTTCTTGGAGAATACGGATCAGAATTTTCGTTAATAGCGATTGTCGCCGTACTCATAAACAGTTGATTGACAAGAGTTCTGATAGAATTTGTATCTGTTGACTGCAAACCGTAATCTTCGGCATTGCTAATAACATGCTGGCGAAGCAACGAAACGATACCGGAAAAATTAGGCGCCGCCATGGACGTTCCGCTTATGGTGTCATAGCCGCCGCCGATATCAGCTGAAGTAATGTCGCCGCCATGAGCGGTTATTTCAGGTTTAAGGTCAAGGTCAGGAGTAGGTCCCCATGCTGAGAAATCGGACATAAACGGACCCGCCTTATAGCTTCTGCCAAGAATTATTTTGCCGCCCCTGCCTCTTCCCGCCGCACTGCTGGCATTTGCTCTATCGTTCAATTCGTTACCAACGTCCATTTTGATGGAGCAAGCAGGTATAAGTTCTCTAACGCCAAGAGACATTCTTATTATACCCGAAACGTGGTTACGAACGATAATGCCTACTGCGCCAAATGCAGCCGCAACGTCAATTTTTGTAATAAAGGTGTCAATACCACGCTTTACAACAACAATTTTTCCTTCAACATTCAATCCGCTATAATCGGCAGAAGTACCGATTCCGGGAATAACTACATATTCAAATTCTTTTTCCTGAATCTCATTTCCGCTATTATCAACAAGCAATCTTTCCATAAACTCAAGCTCTTCGCCGTTGTTGTCAGAAGGATTAGTATAGTAAACAGAGAGACCGTTTACCGGCTGACCGTTCTTATCCTTAGTTCCGTCATAAGCAAACAAGTAAGGAGTTTTTACTCCACTGATACTTGCAACGGATATACCTGCTGAGTATGTACTAGGAGAACCCGCAGTACCGGAATCAGGATTAGAAGCAAGGTTAAGACCGTAAGTAGAACCGAAACCGCTACTATAATCGTTACCGACAGCAACAACAAGATTGATGCCCGCATCATAAATCATCTGATAAACTTCGTTTGTTCTTTTGATGTCCTTATCTCGTGCAAAACCGCCGCCTGAACCAAGACTCATGTTGATAACGTCTACGTCAAGCTTAACGCAATCCTCAAGAGCAGCCCAAAGATCAGCTTCCTCCGCACCGCCTTCTTTATCGGGGAAAACTTTCATAATAGCAAGCTGTGCGCCCGGCGCGCTGCCTCTGATTACTTCGTCGTGTCCTGCGATAATACCTGCAACGTGAGTACCGTGCATGTTTGTAGGGAAAACTTCAGGATCCTTATTCGCATAATCATATGCATAAGGTACCTTTTCGTTGACATATACATCTCTGCTGGATAAACCTACAGATAAAGCTGACGCCGCAAAATTTTCTGAAGCTAATTTTTGAGCGATATCAGTCTCATAGTATTTTCCATCGCCGTTTATATCCTTTGGCTTGCCGTTAACAGATTTATTCTGAAATGCAGGATGCTGATGGTCAAGACCTGTATCAAGAACAGCAACAATAGTACCTAAACCGGTATAATCGATATCAAGGCTATCCGTATCGTAAATACCAGTCTTTTCATCGATTTTTACGATGTTTTCGGCAAAATTTGCAGTAGGATTTGCATCATAATACTGAGGCACGTCATACTTCTCCGAGATTATGACATTGGATACTTTACTATCAGCTTCAATGCTCTTTATATCGCCGTAACGAACGTACGCCGAAAAAGCATTAAAGAATGAAGTGTAAGAGAACTTGTACTCCATTTCATATTGCGAGTTAAGCCTGTTGAATAGAGTCTCTTGCCTCGCCTGCATATTCATAGCGTAGCCATGCGCATAATCAGATGAAACATAATCACTTAAACTCTCATATTTTGAACTTGCATATGTACTATAGTTGTTAATAAGCGAGTTATCGTCAACCTCTATGATAACCAAAACTTTATCATCTTCGTTAAACTTTTGGGAAGTACGTATCGCCTCTGTTTTCAGATTATTTTCATAATCGTATTCTACATCGGCGTCACGAAGTGTAAAGCCCTTTGCAGCCAGAGCCCTATTTCCGTTGGCCTTTAAAGAATCAAGCATAACTGAAAATACGCATGATATGGACATTAAAGTCACCAATAACAATGCAAATAAGCTTGTCTTCTTCAATTTCAACCTTTTTTTCATAAATCCTCCTATTACTTGGAATGAAAAAATTGCAAAGATACACATCGCACCTACTGCGATAGTGTTGAGAGTATACCATACAAAAAGTCAATAAGCAAGTTATAATTTTTATTTTTAGAATATTTCACCATATATTCAAGCGACTTTTTTTGCCTAAACATAATACATAAAGTACTGTTCTTAATGATACAAAAAAAACATGTTTTATGGTTATCAAGCTGCATAATTTATAATATACACAAAAAAAACATGTTTTATAGTGAAAATACAACAATATCGCATTTATAATTAATATAGTATATTCAATAATATAAGTATGTGATAATGGTATTTTATTATACTTTTCGGGCTCAATCCACGATTTTATCTTAATTATCTATGATTTGACAGAACAACAAATATGTAATAAATATTGAAGTGTAGAAAAAACAGATAAAAATAAAATGGTATTAAATCCCGGGGCAAGCCCTGAACCCATTTTTTTCAAAATCTTTGATTTTGAAAAAAATGGGTTCAGCAGCATCAGAGCTAAATGGGTATTAAACCTTTATCCTGCCCGCAAAAATGCCCTTGGTGGCAAGTATTTTTGCTCTCGAAATAAAGAACCGCTCAATTCCTTAATATAAAATGATTCACGATAAAACACCACTATTCAAAGATACGCAGATAAATTTTGCGGCTTGGCTATTTATTTTTATGTCTTATTTTATCCTGAATTTGCAAAAAACAATCTATTATTGCGGGATTAAAGACACCGCATTCGCCGTTTACTATCATTTCTACCGCCTTTTCGTGCGAGTAAGCTTCCTTATAGATACGCTTCGAGGTAAGGGCCTCATATACGTCAGCTATCGAGGCAACCTGTGCCCAAATCGGTATCTCATCTCCCTTCAGTCCATCCGGGTAACCATTGCCGTCCCATCTCTCGTGGTGAAACCGACATATATCGTAGCAATACCTATAGTATTCCCTGTCGTGAAAATAATTTAAGCTGTCGAGTATGTCGCAACCCTTTAGGGTATGCAATTTCATTATATCGAACTCTTCCTTTGTAAGCGAACCCGGCTTTAAGAGTATATCGTCTGCAATCGCTATCTTTCCTATGTCGTGGAGAGCTGCCGCACTCGAAATAGTATCGATTTCCTCTTGGGTGATCGGATAAAACCTTGTCGCGCTTTCTAGCAGCATTGATGTAAGGATTCGCATACGCTTGATATGCTCACCCGATTCAAAGTTTCTGAACTCAACGGTTGTTGAAAGCGCGTCGATAAGGAATAAGTTGAATTCCTTTATCCTTTCCTCTTGCTTCTTCAATTCGTCCATTTGCATAGAAACCTTATCTTCAAGGTTATTCTTGTAGGAATAAAGGTCGATTACGTTGTTAACACGTCTAAGAACGATATCAGGATTAAACGGCTTATGAACAATATCGGAAATACCAAGGCCGTAACCGCGGAGCGCCATATCATCATCGTTTTCACCTGTAATGAATATTACAGGCAGACTCTTAATAAGCCCGCTTACGTTAATATTTTTCAGAACTTCAAAGCCGTCCAATTTTGGCATAACTATGTCTAACAGAACAACGGCAAGCTCGTCCTTGTGCTTGTCGATAAGTTCAAGAGCTATTACGCCGTTTTCGGCTTCCAAAATCTCGTATCTTTCTACGAATAATTCCGACAAAATGATACGGTTAATTTCGATATCGTCAACAATAAGGATTTTATTTTTCTCTTTACTCAATTTACCCTCGCTACCTAAAAGCTGTCTTTTTACACTCAAAACCAATCGAATGCTGCTTGAAAAACTATAGCCTCATATAAGGTTTTAAAATAGCATGATTATCTTGTAGGCCACAAAAAATACAATACACATCATAAAAGCCTGTAATTACCTTATACCGTCACTAATATTATCACTTTTTATAAAAGCAGTCAACATTTATACTGCCGGAATTTTTTCTATTAATAAAGGGTATTAATTCCAGCGCTTTGCTGCCGGATATTAAGCCTTTGTCATGCCTGCAAAATGCCCTTGCCGGCAAGCATTTTTGCTCCTGGAATAAAACAAGCTGCCACAGAGAAAATAAACAATTATTTATTAAGAAGATGGTATAATTCGTTCCTTAGCATTGCGTCCTCCTTAAATAGACCCTCAAGGCTGGCTGTTCTTGTAACAGAGCTTGCCTTGGAAATCCCGCGTGCGGTCATGCAACTGTGACGGCCCTCGATGATTACCGCTACATCATTTGATCCGGTAATTTTACGTATGATATAGTTTATGTCGGTGCCTATACGTTCTTGCAATTGCAATCTCTTACACACCATATCGGCTATACGGGCGATTTTGGAAAGTCCGATAATTTTGCCGTACGGAATATAAGCAACTGATACGTTAAGATCGTATATCAGAGCCATGTGATGCTCGCAGTAGCTTGAACACTCGATATTTTTTACAAGCACAAGATCGTTTGCATTATGCTCGTCAAAGCATTTGTCAAACATTTCTGCTATTTGGTCATTGGTATACTTTGCACCCTCAAAAATCTCCTCGTACATTCTCGCCACGCGTTCGGGCGTTTCTCTTAGCCCCTCACGGGTCGGATCAGGGTCTATTTCATTTATAATATTACGAATCAAATCCTCAATTTTTTTTCTATCCATTTTTCTATACTCCTCTCATCTGTGGCGGATACACATATTTATGTAACTGCAGCTGCAATCTTATGCGTTTTGTGAGCATATGTTCCTTCATAAATTCCGCAATTTCGCTTGCTTCGATTTTTCCGTATACCGGACTTAAATATATAAAGGATTTAGGTTTGTATGTTTTTATTATTCTAAGGGCTTCTTCCAAATCCGCCCTGTCCGATACAACAAACTTCAACACGTCATCACTTGTAAGTTTTTCCAAGTTAGCAAGGCGCATTTTGTCGGTCATGCCGCTATAAGGACATTTATAGTCGGCAGTAAAAAACATTCCCTTGTATCTTTGTATTTTGTCTATATCAATACTACCGTTTGTTTCGATATTAACTTTACTCCCTTCATCGCTAAGAGCTTTTATTAAGCGGCCAATATTTTCGTGGATCAACGGTTCACCGCCCGTAATTGTAATATTTTCGCAGCCTGATTCCTTCGCCCTTGATACAATTGCCTCTAAGGTCATCTCTGTAAACGGGTTTCCTTCCTTGTGGGCATAGTGCGAATCGCAAAAGGTACAGTCAAGATTACAACCAAAAAGCCGGATAAAGAAAGCCAATTCACCCGTCCTTATTCCCTCGCCCTCAAAGCTTGTAAATAATTCTGTAATCTTAAAAACAATTTTCAAACTAAATTCTTACTCCTTTTCGCTATACTCCGAAAAACTTGTCTCAGTCTCGTAGAGAGTGACCTTTTCCAGTCTATATTCCCTGCTCTCCAAAAGCGGCTTTAGAATATCATAGAAATGTTTCGACATATTCTCTGCTGTCGGCCTAGACTCAAGCTCGTATATTCGCCTGGAGTATTTTCTTAATGTCATTGCGATTTCCCTTTCCGCTTTGTCCTTTGATTGAGCGTTATAACAAAACGAATGATCGATTTTACATATGATACTATTATTAACAATATCTTTTAAATCGGCAAAATCAATAACCATACCGTTTCTGCATTCATTAGACGAAACGGTAACCAATAACTTATAGCTATGGCCATGTAAATTAAGGCACGGTCCGTTATGCCCTTCAAGAATGTGCGCCATCTCAAAATTAAATTCCTTAGTGATTTTATACATACCTTTTCCTATCCTTTAAGCGGGTCAACTGCGCCATTCTCTATAAAAGCCTTTTCTCTGTCAATACAGGTTGCACACTCGCCGCATGGCTTATCCTGTCCTTTATAACAACTCCAAGTAAGCCCGAACGGAACGTTTAACTCAAGCCCTTTCGCCACTATATCCTTTTTCCTCATTTCAATAAACGGCGCTTCTAAAGTGAGCAGCTTACCACTGCCTAACATAAGTGCCGATTGCATCGAAAGGAAAAACTCATTTGTGCAATCTGGATATGCGGCGGCTGAATCATCCATATGCGCCCCGTAAAAAATGACCGACGCTCCCTTTGCCATAGCCACGCTGGCTGATGCGGATATCATAAGGCCGTTTCTGAAAGGAACATATGTCTCGATTATACCCCTCTCCTTTAGCTGACGGCTGTACTCGCCGCTTTTTATTTCGCCGCCTCCCTTTAACAGAGTACTGCCGCCGAATCCGAAAATATCCGATAAATCCAACGTTAGATGCCCGACATTATAATACAAAGCGATATTTTTTGCGGCAATGCTTTCCTTATCGTGCTTTTGGCCGTAGTATATCGAAAGAGCAGTTACATTTTCGTGTCCGTATTTTTTTACAGCCAAAGCTAGGGCGACAGTCGAATCTAATCCGCCGCTAAAGAGTACAAGCGCTTTATCCATTGATTTTCCTTATTTGCTGTGACATATTCTCGAACAGCCTGTTTTTTGCCATAGTCTCATAGCCCGACCCTTCTTTTGCATAGTTTGCGAAAGGACAAATCGCAATACCGCCACGCGAATTGAAAAGCCCAAAAACCTCGACATACTTAGGCTCCAACAGCTTTTTTAAATCCTTCATTATAATATTGATGCAATCCTCGTGAAACTCGCCGGAATTTCTAAAACCGGTCAAGTATAGCTTTAAGCTCTTACTCTCCACCATCAATTTACCCGGAATGTAATTAATTGTGAGCTTAGCATAATCGGGCTGTCCGGTGATAGGACAAAGACTGGTAAATTCAAAAGCGTCCAATGTAACAAGATAATCGTTATCAGGATGTTTGTTGACAAAGGATTCAAGCAATTCAGAATCATAGGTATAATTAACTTCAACCTTTTTCCCAAGCTTACTAACGCCTTTCAATTCCTGTTCATTACGCATGATCCGGTCTCCTTTCTTAAATGATATTCGATCTAAGTTGCCAAAATCACTGATACAATTTTGCAATTTTTTCTTACGGCAAAAACAAATCACTTAACAATTATTTTTTTCAAAAACATATTATCAAAAAATCGCCAAAATGTCAATCGATAGATATTACCAACATTTTCCTAATTAAATACAATAATTATGAAAATCCAATCATTTTTTTGTATATTACACCTTGCTTACTTTTAGTAGCAGCATATATGCAGTAAGCTATAGCATACAAATATGTCTGATATGATTTTGTGCAAACATTATCATATCAGCATATTTAACAAAATTATTCGTTCTATTTGAATCACGTACGATTTTGTCACATGTGTAAATATCAGCATACTTTATTACGATATTTTGGAGACAAAACACATGGCAAAAAACAAAAGATTTCCTTACGTCATTGCGTAACGTAAAAATATTCTAATGTACTTTAATCTGCAAAACACTCAATACCTATTAATAAACCGAGTTTAAAACCTTCTGCAAAATAAAAATCCACTTCTTCCGACCAACCACATTCAAGTATATCCACAAGTTTTTGATGTAAATTTAATAATTCCGGACTTAATTTTTCTTTAAGCTCATTATAAGTACTACACAATGCTTCGCCATTTTCAAAATGTTCTTTTGGCATATCCATTGTTTCTCTATGTCCTCTGACTCCGTTAAAAATATCTAAAATTACTGATTTCTTCATAAATTACCTCATTTGCGGAAATATTGACATCATTATAATTCCTCATTTGCGGAAAGTCAAGCATTTTTTCCTCAATTGTGGTTTAATAATATTGTGAATGATTTTGCGAAAAAATTAAAAGATTTACGAGTTGAAAGAAATTTAACTTTAGTTGAATTAGCGAACAAAACAAAATTAAGCCGCTCAGCAATTCAGCAATGGGAAAATAATCTTAGGGTACCTAATGTCAATGCCGTTATAATATTGGCAAAATTTTTTGAAGTTTCTACTGATTATATTCTCGGCTTAGAAGATCAATAATAAATGCGTATTTTTGTGCGTCTGACATATAAATTCAAAACATAGTGTCTAATAAGCATATTATCTTGCTTGCGTTTGAGTTCGCTTGACCACACCGTCTATCCATAATTTCATGTTAATTAATAGATTTCAAAAAACACATAAATGAATACTTATTATTTCATTTACTCTCTTGGTAAAAACAGCCTTGTGTCCAATTATTGAATTCTAAATTCCTTTCTAACGCATTGCGGATGATTTTTTTACGGTTATTCCAAAGCGGGGCGACTAGCTTACCCCGCTCGCAATCGCCCGTTATGCGGTGAATAATTATATCCTTTCTCAAATGAGTGATCGCATAGCTTAATCGGCGGATATATTGATCAAATTCCTGCTCCTTATATTCTCCGTTTACGTAAAGATTGTATAGCTCGCTTCCCTTAGTTATGTATAGCGAATGTATCTTTACGCCCGATATTTTTTGCCCGTTAATAAAATCTATTGTATGCCTTATATCCTCATCCGTTTCATCCAAAAGTCCGAAAATAAGGTGTGCGACAACATCGATACCATACCTTGAAAGCAAGCTTGCCGCCCGTATAAAATCCTCTGTTTTGTATCCTCTATTTATAAGCTGAGCTGTTTTATCGTTTGCGGTTTGCAGACCCATTTCAACATACACATAATACCTTTCGGAATACTCTTCTAAAAGCTTAACAATTTCTTCAGTTATGCAATCGGGCCTGGTGGCAACCGAAAGTGCAACAATCCGTTCGTCGCATAATGCTGCGTCGTATTTTTCCTTTAGCTCGTTAACCTCAGCATATGTACCGGAATAATTCTGAAAATATACAATAAATTTATCTTCACTTCCGGCATTTTGTATTGCGCGCTCAACTTGACCGCGAATATTTTTGCCATCGATTTGCTCTTTTCGCACGGGTTGCTCACAAAAAATACAGCCACCGACTCCTACAGTACCGTCTCTGTTAGGGCAAGTAAAACCGCCGTCTATACAAATCTTTTCCGGTTTAGTACCGAATCTGTTTTGCAAAAATACTCCGAATTTATTGTATCTGTCGCTATTCATTTGATTTCCTTATAATTGATTTCCGATTCCAATTTCTTAGGGGCTTAAGTTCGCGATTTCTATTTTGGCACAATCTGCAGCTAATCTCATTAACCTAAGGTTTTTTGTTCGATGCCACGCTATCGTATGCTCAAATCTGGTTATATTGTAATGCGTACTTATAGTTTTGTCAATTCTTGCGCTTCAGACTTATTCCAAAAAAATTCTCAGGTTCAGAAACTCCGCTCTCTTTTTAAACTGAATCACTAGTAGCTGAAAGTTGTCTAAAGAACATAAAGTAAATTTTGTAAAAATCCGGCATTTTTTAATAAGTGGCGTTTGGACATATGAAAGTTTGTTGACTACTGTAAAAAAAAATATTATACTATTATAATATATAAATTGTGATAATGGAGGGATTTTAGCGGATGCGCATAGATAAACATCCTGTTTTGGCCTTTGATGAAAATAGAAAAACCGTCACCTTTACTTTTGACGGAAAGATTTATGAGGGCTTTGAAGATGAGCCTATTGCCTGCGCGCTTCATGCGGCCGGTGTTAGGGTTTTGGGTCATAGTCACGATGACAACAGACCGAGAGGGCTATACTGCGCTATCGGCAATTGTTCATCTTGCCTTGCCACCGTTAACGGCGTTTCTAATATTAGAACTTGTACCGAAAAATTGAAAGACGGCATGGTGGTTGTAATGCAAAACGGAAGAGGTAAAATCGAATTATGATAACAACTGATATTTTGATAATTGGCGGCGGCCCTGCCGGTATGTGCGCAGCTATAGAAGCCGGCGCAGCCGGCGCAAAGGTTCTACTGATAGAACGCAGCGGCTTTTTGGGCGGGCAACTTATAAAGCAAACTCATAAATTCTTCGGCTCAAAAAAGCAATATGCCTCCTTAAGAGGTATAGATATCGCAGGCATCCTGACTGAAGATATTAAAAAATATATAAATGTTACGATTTGGACGGATGCGACCGCACTCGGCATTTACGAGGACGGCATTGTTACTGTGCTACATAACCAAATCTACAAAAAAATCCGACCGACCGTTATTGTAGCGGCTACGGGCGCGAGTGAAAAATTCACTACCTTCCCTAACAATGACATTCCGGGCGTTTACGGCGCGGGTGCGGTGCAAACTCTTATGAATCTTTACGGCGTTGTTCCGGCTAAGAACGTAGTTATGGCAGGCGCGGGTAATATCGGTCTTATAGTCAGCTATCAACTTATGCAGGCCGGCGTTAACGTTAAGGCAATTTTCTGCACAGGCCCTACTATCGGCGGCTATCTTGTTCACGCCTCCAAGGTTAGAAGAATGGGCGTTCCTATCCTCACCTCTACCTTATTAGAGCGGGCTAACGGCACCGACAGTCTGGAGAGCGTCACACTCGTTAAAGCCGACAAAAACAGAAATAAAATTGCAGGCAGCGAATTTGACATTGCTTGCGACAATCTTTGCATATCGGTAGGACTATCCCCTCTTGCCGAATTACTTTGGCAGGCGGGTTGCGAAATGAAATACGTTGCAAGCCTAGGCGGTCACGTTCCGCTCCGAAACGACTTCCTTCAGACATCTATAAAGAATATCTTTATTGCGGGCGATCTTGCGGGAGTTGAGGAGGCAAGCGCGGCTATGGTTGAGGGACGCATTGCAGGACTTTCGGCGGCTGACTTTATCGGATATAGGAACAGTGCGTACAACGAAAATCTTGCCGACTACAGAGAGCAACTAAATTCACTACGCAGCGGACACGGAACGAAGATTGCAGACGGCCTAAAAGCCTGTTCTCTCTAATCTTACTGAAGTACCATATCAAATAAAGGAGCTGACTATGTTAGAAAATGACGGAATCGCTACAAGCGATTTAATAGAGGGTATTTACCCTGATAAAAACAGACGTAACAAAGGAGCCTTCGCCGTAATCGAATGCTTCCAACATATACCTTGCAATCCTTGTTTCTCCTCCTGCCCGCGAAATGCGATAAGAATGGAGGATATTTGCGATCTTCCTAAAGTTGACTTTGAGAAATGTAACGGTTGCGGGCTATGCGCGGGCATTTGTCCGGGACTTGCCATTTTCATTGTTGATGAGACCTATTCTGAAACCGAAACGCTTATCAAACTGCCTTATGAATTTTTACCCCTTCCAAAGGTGGGCGATGTTGTTTCAGGCACAAGCAGAGAAGGCAAAAAGATTTGCAACGCTACAGTAAGAAACGTACTTAACAACAAGGCGCAAAACCGTACTGCCATAATATCCTTGAGCATACCAAAGGAGTTTGTCATGGAAGTGCGCGGATTTGCATTTATAAACGAGGATAAGGCTTGTACCGTTCATGAGTGCAACTGCCTGCCGCCGCATAAAATTGATTCCGACACGCCTGATAATACCTATGTTTGCAGGTGCGAGGAAATCACCGTGAGCAAAATAAGAAAGCTTATAGCGGACGGTTATACAACTTTGGACGAAATTAAAAGAATATGCCGTGCGGGAATGGGTGCATGTCAAGGCAGAACCTGCCGCCAGCTTATTATGAATGAAATAGCCGCGGCAACCGGGCAAAAACAAGATAAACAATCTATAACTACGTTCCGTCCTACTGCCTCGCCTATCAAAATGGGTCTATTATGCGGGGAGGACACAGATAATGAATAAAACGGCCGATATAGTTATTATTGGCGGCGGAGTGAGCGGTGCAGCAACCGCCTACGAGCTTGCAAAAAGAGGACAAAAAAACGTTGTTCTGATTGAAAAAAATTATATATCCTCCGGCGCAACGGGCAGATGCGGTGCGGGAGTGCGTATGCAATGGGGCACTGAGGCAAACTGCCGCCTATCTAAGTATGCCATCGAACGCTATGAAACTCTTAACGACGAATTAGAATTCGAATACGGTATTGAATTTAAGCAGGGCGGATATCTTATGTGCGCCGCTACCGAAAAGGAACTTAACCAGTTTAAAAAGAATGTCGCACTTCAAAACAGTTTAGGAATCCCGAGCCGTCTTATTACGCCTGAGGAAGCCAGAGAAATTGTACCTTATATTAATACCGATTATATGCTTGGCGGCACTTTCTGTCCTAAGGACGGACATCTTAATCCCTTTCTTACTACCCTAGCCTACGCTAAGGCGGCAGAAAGATTAGGCGTAGAGATCCAAAAACACACAACGGTTACAAGTATAGATATTAAGGATGGAAAAGTAGCAGGAGTTGACACAGACAATGGATATATCTCCGCAAGCAGCGTTTTGGTTGCAGCGGGAGGCTATACTGAAGGTCTATTTGAAAAAGCGGGAATAAAACTTCCACTCTATTCCCAACGTCACCAAATCCTTGTTACAGAACCTGTTGCCCCTATGCAAGGACCTATGTTTATGGGCTTTGTCCACAATATTTACTGTCAACAAACTCCGCATGGTAGCTTTATTATGGGCAGAGGCGACGCCGACGAACCAAAAGATCTTAGAATAACAAGCGGATGGAGATTCCTTGAAGACATGGCGAAAAGCTGCGTCAAGTTACTCCCTGCCCTAAAAGACCTGAACGTTGTGCGTCAATGGTCGGGACTATATAATATGTCTCCTGACAAACAACCTATTTATGATCAATTACCTTATGCTAAAGGATTGTTCGTTGCGGCGGGCTTTAGCGGTCACGGCTTTATGTTCGGACCCGTTACCGGAATAGTTATGGCTGAAATGATGCTGGGACTCCCTACCTCGGTGGATGTAAGTATGCTTACTTACGACAGATTCGAAAAAGGCAAAATGTTTATTGAGCCAAGCGTAGTATAAAAATACATTGATTAACCGTACCAAAAAGGCGGTAACCAATTATCGAACTAACTGCTTTGCAGTTAAATACCATAAAAAAGGTATTAGACTCCAAGGCAAGCACTGAACTCACCTTTCAAAGCTTTGCTACGAGGTATTAAACCCTTTGTTGTGCCCGCAAAAATGCCATTACCAAGCATTTTTGATCTTGGAATTAAATTGCCTTTATGCTAAAATTAATTAGCTCACTGAAACACGATAATTTTTCCAAAAAACATATTGCTTTAAATATGCTATAAATATTTTGTATATTCTTTATTTAGACAGGAAATTAGTAATAAAAAATTAGGAGATAAATAAAATGTCAAACGGATTTTTCATGATGCCAAAGGCTGTCAACGAGCCTGTATTGAATTACGCACCCGGCTCGACCGAGAAAAAACTTGTCAAGGCGGAATTGGAGCGTCAGTCTAAACTTGTCCTTGATATCCCGCTCATTATAGGCGGCAAGGAGTACCGCACATCTACAAAAAGAAAGATTGTTATGCCGCATAATCACAAGCATGTACTGGCAGAGTTTAGCATTGCCAGCGTAAAGGAAATCGAGCTTGCAAAGAAAACCGCACTTGAAGCTAAAGAAACTTGGGCTAATATGCCTTTTGAACACAGAGCTTCTATCTTCCTAAAAGCTGCCGAGCTTATCTCCACCAAATACCGCGCTCAAATCAATGCGGCTACCATGCTCGGTCAAAGTAAAACTATTTATCAGGCAGAAATTGACTCGGCTTGCGAGCTTGTTGACTTTTTGCGCTTTAATGTGTCCTTTGCCGAAGAAATTTATAAGAGTCAGCCGCAAAGTTCGGCGGGCGTTTGGAACCGCATGGAGTACCGTCCGTTAGACGGATTCGTTGCGGCAGTATCACCTTTCAATTTTACCGCTATCGGCGCAAACCTTTGCTCCTGCCCTGCTATCATGGGTAATACCGTTGTTTGGAAGCCGGCTATGACTGCTGTTCTTTCCAACTATTACGTAATGAAAGTGTTTATGGAAGCAGGCCTTCCGGACGGCGTTATCAATTTCCTTCCTTGCAGCGGCGTGGACGCAGGCAAACATATTATCGGGGATCCTGAAATGGGAGGTTTCCATTTCACCGGCTCGACTGCTGTATTCAAAACCATTTGGGAGCAAGTCGGAAGAAACATCAACAATTACCGCGCCTACCCTCGCCTTGTGGGTGAAACCGGCGGCAAAGACTTTATCTTTGCGCACAAATCCGCTGCTCTTGAACCGCTTGTTACCGCTATGGTTCGCGGCTCATTCGAATACCAGGGACAGAAATGCTCAGCGGCGTCAAGAGCCTTTATTCCAAGGAGCATGTTTCCCGATGTTAAGCGCAGACTAATGGAGGAAATTGCAAAAATCAAGGTGGGCGACGTTTCCGATTTTACCAACTTTATGAGCGCGGTAATCGATGAAGCCTCCTTCAAAAACATTTGCAGCTACATTGACGAGGCAAAAACAGCTAAAGATGCGGAGCTTCTTTGCGGCGGTTACGACGGCAGTGTAGGTTATTTTATTCAGCCAACAGTTATCCTTGCCAAGAAAGCAGACTACCGTTCAATGCACGAGGAAATATTCGGACCTGTACTTACCATTTTTGTTTATGAGGATGAGGATTTCGACAAGACTCTCAAAATATGCGATGAAGGAGCAGCTTACGCTCTGACCGGCGCACTTTTTGCCAAAGATCGTGAAGTTATCGTACACATGGAAAAAGCTCTAAGACAAGCGGCAGGCAACTTCTACATAAACGACAAGCCAACAGGTGCAGTTGTAGGTCAGCAGCCTTTCGGCGGCGCGCGCGCATCGGGTACCAACGATAAAGCAGGCAGTATACTCAACCTCTTCCGCTGGATTTCTCCACGCACCATTAAAGAAACCTTCAACCCTCCTACCTCTTTCGAATATCCGTTCATGCAAGAAAAATAAAGGATATTATACTAATTCGCAATAAATGCAAATAGTCGGCGAAATCTTTTTGGTCTAAAACGTACTAAAATGCTCGCCTGTAGCGCTGCTACAGGCGGGCATTTTAGCGCATTTTATCCACAAAAATCTATTCGTCTTTGAATGTGCAATTTATCACTACTTAGTATTAAACCCTAGAGCAAGCCCTAGACCTACTTTTCAAAATCTTCGATTTTTAAAAGTTTGTTCCAAAGCTTTGCCGCGGGATATTAACCCTTTGTCGGTGTCGCTACGACGATTTGTATTGACCCTTAAACAGCATTAAACAACACTGTGAAAGTTGTTTCTTCCTTATAAAAGCCGAATGTCGAATTCATGGGCGTATCAAAAAGAATATTAACCTTATAGCCCGATTTTTCGCGGTAATTTGTTTGGGCGAGTAAAATAAATTCGGATGGCCATCAATAAGTCGATGTCTCCGCGTTCTAAGGCATCTAATCCGTCTACACGCGTTTCATACCCCATAGCATTATTATTATCAGGAAACCATATGTGATAATTGTTTTCATATATCGTGTTGTTTAATGTGCCTACCTTCATGTCGGCTACCTGAAATGCGGAGAGGTAAGGAACATTTTCTTTCGATAAAAGGGCATAACGCGAGGAAACATAAGGTGTGTCTGCCCAAATGAACTTTTCTTCCCTTTCCTTGCTGTATAATAGCTGGGTGAGCATTGAAACCTCACCGGTTTCAAGCATTTGTAAAACTTGTTTCCATGTTAAGTTGGTGTTATCAACCGGCGTAAATTCCAATCCCGTAACCGCACTTATTCCGTCCAAAATATCAATGGCTATGCCTTGGAATTTGCGTTCGGCATTGTTGTAAAAACAAATCGGATAATTGTCTCTTTCATAAGCGATTTTAATTTTGCCGTTTTGATCGATGTGATTTTCTAAATAGTTTTTTTCTTCAACGCTTAACGAATTCATTAATTGGTTTTTATTATACTGAATCTTTCCCGCTTTATACAACTCATAAAAATTGTTTACTCCGCCCGAATACAAGCCATTTGTAATTACCGAATAATATATTATCTCCTATCTGCATGTATCTCCTCTCTTATTTATAGATTGTTACTTCACTCGTATCTCTATTGCAAATCACTTAATATAGTTGCCGTAGTCAAGAATAACGTTGCCGTTTTCATCCTTCTCGATAAAGCGAGGGTAGTTATATCGCTCAAAAAAGCAATAAGTGTCACTGCCATTACCGGCAATGTCGTTACGGAAACCGTCTATACCGTTATCGGCCAGCTTTTTACATACGGCCTCATGGGGAGGGCCGCCGTAAATCTCACCGTTTTCCTCTTTGCCGCGAATCCAACCCACGCCGATGTTGCTGGCGGGCAAATCAAGAAAGTCGTAACCCTCAGGGACATTGGCACCTGAGGAGAAAAATAAACCAATCCAGTATGTAAAACCCGTCATATCTCCGCGCATCGTCATTAATCCGATTGTTGACTCGTCAAACGGCACAGATGAAATATCCGCTTTCATTTTGTCAAACCTGTTTTGACTCCACCATTCGCCCCATTTTTCGCCGAAACCGCCGTCCTTTCTATCGTCATCAGTGTAACGCTTGCCGATAAAGCGTAAAGCCGGAAATTCCTCTTTGTAGACTTTTATTACTTCAAATGCCATATTTTTCTCCTATGAATTTTTTAAAAATATTTTTCACTTATTTGAACCAGATTGAAGAGACGTTATTTTGATATCTTTCGCATCACCATTTTGCCATTCCGTTCCGCGTATTGGCTAAACCCGCATTTTTCATACATCGTCAAAGGTCCCCTAAAGTCATGCGCTTCATGCTCCTTGTTAATATAGGCCTCAACAAAATCAAAGCCGTCAACAGTGGCATCGTGACAAACACGCTCCAGCAATTTCGTAGCCACGCCCATTCTTTGTACCTTTGGTGCTATCGCAAAGCAAAATACAGATTTTACTTTTATGTCCGCGCAGCATTCTTCTATCGGCCAAAAAGAACGCAGATATTTTATTCCAATTTGACAATCCGCGTTTGCGTTACACCATCCAACGATTTCATCTCCAATGTAAGCAAGATAACCCTGTATGCTGCTGTCTTTAACAAACTGGAGAGCACGACTTCTTCTTTCTTCCCGCGCGGGAAACCAATGGTCACCGTTGCCAGCATAAGAATCATCGCTACGCCAAGTCACACAATAACATTTGTGCTCATCTATTCCGTCATCGTGAGGTGTTACATCAAAAAAGCGTATATAATCTTCCGCAAGATCTGGAGTTAACTTTCGGATTTCCACGTTCATTTTTATTCTCCTCTGTTGACAATATTTTTTCCTATCCGCACAACCTCACTGCTTTTAAAGAATTCTTTCTTCACTTGATTCTGTCTTATTCACAAAATTCATATAGAAAAATTCAGAACCGTGATTATGGTTTATCACAGCCCTTGTGATACGGATTGCCAATATACAGCAATCCTTATTGTCTTCTTTATTTGCAAAGTCGTACCATGCGGCAAAAACTTTACGCAGTTTAGTTCTTAGCTCGGCATTTTTTGGGTCTAAAACCCAACCAAGATTCTCGCCTTTTCCGTTGCCTGTAATCGCTTCCATATTGACCGAAAATGAAACCTCAGGATTTTGCGCGATTTGTAGCATTTTATTTGAATTTGCCGTTGTTGTAATATAAAATGTGCCGTCTTCATAAAAAGCATCTACATCACGGCTGACCGGGCGCGGGTTTCCGTCGGCGCTTTGTTCGCGTGCGATTGTCGCAAGAGAGATAATGTTGTCTTTGCCTCCGCCTACCATCTCCTCAAATATCTTTAAGCCTTGTTCGTATTTACTCATTTATTAATTTCTCCTTTATGTATTTATAATTCATTTTTTTAATCATGCCTTGTAATTTCATAACAGGGTTTTTGAATCTCCTTATTTTTTGTTTTGTTTATATCTTAAATAAATTAAAAAAGGTATTACTCCGACTATAGGGAATAACCATTTATATAAATACCATGTTGCCTCACCGCTTGAATTAAATTGCATCGGTATCTTGTCAGGAATAGCCGGTATAAGCATGATTAACGCAATAACGGCAACAGGTACCAATAAAACTAGCCAGTCTTTTAACTTCATTCACCGCTCCCGATCCTGTAAGTAAAACTAATTTCCATAAGGTTGTCCATAGGTTAATTGTTAGTTGTCTTACCTAAATAGTTATTCTTTGATATATTATAATAAAGTTTGCCGTAACGTCAAAGTCAAGTATTTTAAGCAAGTTTTCTTCAAATGTTTCTAAACAATATCAAACCTTTAACGGTGGTAAAAAGCAATTTTAACGCATCAAAAAAGCAACTGTTTGTTGCTGTCGCAAATAAAAAGCTGTCATTGAGTGAGTTCACAAGAAATATTTCGATACAAATTGCTGTCTTTTTCTTCCGATTTTGCCCTGTATTTATATAGCGGTAGTATGCGGTTCAAGGTATATGGTGCATACCAAATTAGGTGAGTGAAATATAAAGTTTGTCGGGGCGATTGATTTCGAGATGCTATACCCCTGTATTTTGTGATATTTCGACATAAATACCACTATATACGGGGCGATTTAGACCTCTTTATCCCCGACAAACTTTCTACGCAGTTGACCACAGGCACCGTCTATATCGCTGCCCATGGATTTGCGAATGGTGGCGGAGATGCCGTTCTCGGTTAGACAGGAAAGGAAACGGTCGCAACGGGCGGCGTCGGCGCCTTGAATTTCGGTGTTGGGAGTTGAGTTGAGCGCGATTAGATTGACGTGGTAAGCAAAGCCTTTTAGAAGTTCGCCCAGTCTTTTTGCGTCGAAAAAATCTGTATTTTCGCGAAACATGATATACTCGATTATTACCCTTCGGCCTGTCTTGTCAAAATAATATTTGGCAGCGGAGAGAATCTCCTCTATCGTATAGCGTTTGGAAATTGGCATGATCCTGTTCCTAAATTCGTCGGTTGTCGCATGAAGCGATATGGAAAGAGTTACCGGAAAGGCGGAATCGGCAAGGCGGCGAATTTCGTCCGCTAGTCCGGATGTGGAGAGAGATATATTGCGTGCACTGATGTTAATGCCTTTCTCATGCGTAACCAGAGCTAAATACTTGAGAACATTGTCGTAGTTGTCCAACGGTTCGCCGCTGCCCATAAGGACAACGTTTTTGATTATACGGTTATTTTTGGTGCCGCCTGCATCCTTGTTGATGAGAAGAATCTGCTGGAGAATTTCGCCCGGAGATAAGTTACGAATAAGCCCGTCAATTCCGGACGCGCAAAAAGCGCAACGCATACGGCAACCTACTTGAGTTGACACACAAACACTGCTGCCGTAATCGTGCGGCATATAGACAGACTCGATGATATTACCGTCCAAAAGCCTGAAAAGATATTTTTTTGAGCCGTCTCTTGACTCTAGTACATTGACGATTTCCATGTTAAAAGCGTCGAAATCATTTTGAATATCGGTCAGAAAATCCTTTGGAAGATTGGTCATCTCGTCAAAATTACAGCCATCGTAAAGCCAGCCGAATAGCTGTCCGCCCCTATAAGGCGGCTGACTATAGGATTTTACCAGAGTAGCAAATTCACTGTATTCATAATCTAAAAGTAGTTTCTTCATTGTTACCTCATTTGGAATATAAATAAAATACTTCGTTACATAGCTATTTATTCAAGGAGCAAAAAACTTGCTTGCAAGGTTATTTTTGTAATACCGACAAAGGCTTATATCCCGCAACTCTGCTGCGATACAAATTTTTCAAAATCTTTTGTTTTGAAAAATAAGTCCGGGCTGTCCTAGAATTAAATATATTAACATATTAGCAATAACTACCCGAGTCTCTTTCGTAATCTTGCGATAAAAAAACCGTCGCAATCGTGGCGGTGCGGGAGGAGCTGTAATACGCCTTCGGAGCTTAGTATTCCGTTATCTATGGGCATAATTTCAAAATCCGGCGAGGCGGATAGGAATTTATTGATTATGTCGATATTCTCCTCTTTGATGACAGTGCAGGTTGAATAGCACAGGATTCCGCCTGCGCGGAGATACTTGCTTGCAGTAGAAAGAATGTCGTATTGGATTTTTGCCAAGCCTATTATGTCCTGCTCGCTACGATTGAGAATAATGTCAGGCTTGGAGTTTACAAGTCCTAATCCGCTACAAGGTACGTCACATATAACAAGATCAAACTTATCCTTCCACTCAGTCTTTAGCTTAACAGCGTCATTAAGTACTACATTTAACTTGACTCCCATTCTTTGCCCGTAATCCTCGATAAGCTTGGTTCGGTGAGGATAAATATCGCAACAGGTAATATTTAAATCGCCGTGCAATTGTCCTAAATAAACCGATTTGCCGCCTGGCGCGCCGCAAAGGTCGAGAACTTTTTTGATGCCGCCTGCGGCTTCCTCTTTGCTTAGATAGGCGTGGACGGCAAGCATGGAAGCATAAGATTGTGCGGTAAAAAGATTGGCAGGAAGGCATTTCATAATGTCGTGTCTGACATAATAGCCTAACATACTTTTCTCAATTGTTCCACCTGTTTTTTGAACAATTACATTAAGCTCGCTCTCAAAGCTATCCTTGTCAATTTTACTTATATTGCGGCGAATGTGAGTACTCTCTTTTTTAGGATAGGATAAAAACTCCTCCGTTTCTCTTTCACCGTATTGCTTGATAAGCTTAGCGACTATCCAAACCGGATAGCTGTACAGGACGGACAGCCGTTCTCTTTGACTGGCAAATACAGCGGTATCAAGGTTAATTTCAGTACTTTTTCGCAAAATTACGTTAACAAAGCCCGAAACACCGCCCTTACCTATATTCTTACAAAGCGAGACAGTCTTATTGATGGCTGCATAGCTTGGCGTGTCAGTGTAGCGTAATAAATAAAGCCCGATTTTAACAAGAACAATAACATTATTCTTTGGCTTTTTGTCGCAAAGACTACTGATAATATAGTCAAATTGTACGCTCTTTTCGATAACGCCGTAGAAAACCTTGGTGATATAGGCTCTGCCATCCGCGTCATCCAGTCTTGTGAGTTCATCGTTGAGCTTGATGCCGCTGTACGCTTTTGCCGAAAAAACCTCTAGCAACAGCTTATAAATAATATTTTCTTTATCTAACATTTGTAAATCTATCGCAGCCAAATAGCCTCAAGCCCCGCAATATTTCATCTCCATCCATTCTTTTTTTGCCTTCTGCTTGTGCCTCCAATATCCTTAGATAGGTTCCGCCGCCGCAAGCAACAACAAATCCGCCTCCCACCACACAGATTTCCCCTATCTCGAAAACTTTGAGCGGGATTATGCCGTTGTAAAGTTCCGCCTTGAAGATATTATATCTTTTACCCAAAAGATAGGAGTGAGCAAGCGGCCATGGATTCATACCGTGAATAAAATTACGGATTATGGCGGCGTTGTTGTTCCAATCTATCAATCCGTCGGCTTTTTTTATCATCGGACATTTGGTAGCCTTAGATTCGTCCTGCGGCATTTTAACAGCCTGTCCGTTTTCAATATCGGACAATGTCTTTATAAGTAAGTTTGCACCAAGAACGCTTAAGCGTTCTAATAGTTCTTCGGCAGTTTCGCAATCCTCAATTTTTGTTTTGACTACACTTATGATATCGCCTGTATCAAGTCCCGCCGCTGTCTGCATAATGGTAACACCCGTTTCCCTTTCCCCCTCGATAATAGCACGCTGTACAGGTGAACTGCCCCTGTATTTTGGAAGCAAGGATGCATGAACGTTAATTATGCCGTGCTTAGGGATATCCAAAATTTCCTGCGATAAAATTTGACCGTAAGCAACTGTGACCGCAATATCAGGAGCAAGCTCTCTTAGAATATCGGGGGCTTCTGTCCTGATTTTTTCAAACTGTAGAACCTTGATGCCGCTCTCTAATGCGCGGCGTTTAACAGCGGGAAAAATAATGTTACCTTTATTATCCTTATCTCTGTCCGGTTGACAGACTGCGCAAACGACATCGTGTCCGGAATTAATAAGCCTGTCAAGCGATGGCACCGCAAACTCCGGTGTACCCATAAAAACGATTTTCATTTTGGATTATCCTCCCCTATCAAAAATCGGTCATGCGGCAGCTTTATTCAACTCTTTTGTCAATAAATAAAATACCGTCGAGATGGTCTATTTCGTGACAAAATATAGTTGCCAAAAAACCTTCGGCTATTATTTTTTTGAAAGCACCCGTGCGATCTTGGAATTCTACCGTTATTTTTTTGGGACGTTTCACCTTCGCCCTAACGTTTGGAATGCTTAGACAACCTTCCGGCGCAATTTGTGAACCCGAAGCCTTAACTATAACCGGATTGACAAGCTCGTAGTTTGTTTCTCCGTCGTCCGGCGAAATAACGCACACCCTTTTTAGCGCTCCAACTTGAGGTGCGGCAAGTCCTACACCATTCTCGTAACGCATTGTCTCGAATAAATCGTCGATAAAATCGGACAGCTTTGCGTCAAACTCTGTAATTGTCTTTGTTTTTTCCCGCAATAACGGGTCGCCTTCTAATATAACGTTTCTTATTGCCATGGTTATTCTTTCCTCACAGTGGTTAGTTTAGGTTGATCTGAATTTCATTGACTATATTAGTTGAGGTTATTCGGATTGATGTCTATAAAGAGCGATATGTCGGGAATAGTATAGATATCGGCTATTTCGTATACCTTTTGTATTATTTTATCATAATTGCTTACGATACGCAAAAGTATTTGCATCCTGAATTTTTGCTGGATTTTTTTTACAGGAGAACGCATTGCCGCACAATAGGCAAAGCTGTCCTCATTCTCTTGCTTGAGCGCCTTGATTCGGTCGAAAATATTTTTGACTGTATCCATAGCAAGCTCTTCGTTTTTGGATGAAATCAGTATCCTTACAATTTTAGAAAAAGGCGGATATTTGGTCACTTCGCGGAGATTGCATTCCTTTGCGTAAAAGCCTTTATAGTCGTTGCTGACAGCAAATTTGTAAACATAATGGTTGGGATTATAGGTTTGAAGTACCACTTTGCCCGCCTTCGTATCCCTGCCCGCCCTGCCCGACACCTGTGTAATAAGTTGGTAGGTACGTTCGTTACTTCTATAATCGGCAAAATATAAGCTCATGTCCGCATCGACAATACCAACCAAAGTAACATCGGGGAAATCGTGTCCCTTTGCTATCATCTGCGTACCAACCAAGATATTTGCCTTTTTTGCCGCAAATTCTGAAAGTATTCTTTGGTGCGCATCCTTTCCCTGCGTAGTATCATTATCCATTCTAAGCACATTTATGAACGGAAACATCCTAATTAGTTCTTCAGTTACCTTTTCAGTACCGGTAAAGCCGCGTTTGAGATGATCGCTTTTGCATTCGGGGCAAACGTTAAGCATAGAATAGCGGTTGCTGCAATAGTGGCATTTGAGGATATTTTCTTCCTTGTGATAAACAAAGGAAACATCGCATTCGGTGCATTTTGCCACATAGCCGCATGAACGGCACATTACATATGAGGAATAACCTCTGCGGTTGATAAAAATTATTGCCTGATTGCCGTTATCGATACAATCATGTAGCTCCGCCTCTAATTTTCTTGAAAAAATACCGCTGTTACCGTCGTATATTTCGTTACACATATTGACGATAGATATCTGCGGCATTGCCCGCTTACAAACGCGCTCCGGCATATTGATAAGCTCATATTCGCCCTTCCCCGCTTTATAATAAGATTCGATGGAGGGCGTGGCGCTACCCATTATTATACTGCAATCGTTATATTCCCGCCTGAACATAGCGATGTCGTGGGTGTGATAGCGCGGATTGCTCTCAGAAATATAGCTATTGTCGTGTTCCTCGTCTATAATAATAACGCCCACATTTTTAAGCGGAGCAAAAATTGCCGACCTTGCTCCCAAAGCTATCTTCGCTTCACCAAGCAACAATCTACTCCACTCGTCAAGGCGCTCGCCATCCGACAGCCCGCTGTGAAGGAGGGCAATTTCCTCGCCGAACCTTGAACGGAAGATTTTTAAAAATTGCGGAGTAAGGAAATTTCCGGCACAAGCATAATTGCCGTCTTTCCCTGCTTAAGCGCGTCTGTAATCGTCTTTATATAAATTTCGGTTTTACCGCTGCCCGTTACGCCGTGAATAAGATATATCTTGCCCGCAGCTATATCGATTTTTTCATATGCATTTTGCTGCGATTCGGTAAAAATAATCTCCTTTTTTTCACCCGCTTCCAGTTCCTTGTATGGGGTGCGCGCGACATTTTGCTCTTCGATGTTAACTATGCCACGCATATTAAGGTTCTTTAGTGCAGCTGAGGAAAACATTTTGTTAAGCTCACTGACTTGAACACTCTCCGCGAAGCCTGAAAGATACTCAAAAATTTCAAGCTGTGCGGTCGAGGAAGGCTTTATAAATTCTAGCGGATCCTTGTTCCGATATTCAAAGTCTATGTAGGCATATTTCTTGATAAGCTTTTTGACCCTGCCGCCCCGCATTTTTGAAGGTACGAAAAGACGCAATACATCAATAACCCTTAGGTGGTATTTGTGCCGCATATAGGAAATAAGGGCGAGCATCTCTTCTGTAATAACAGGTCTGTCGTCCAATATTTCGCTTATATTTTTGAGCTTAGCAAAGTCATATTCGCTTGTTTCTTTTATACCTATTACATACCCTTCGGTGGTCTGACGTCCGAACGGCACCATTACTCTGTGTCCAGTCTCAAGCCCCTCAACACCGATATAATCAAATATCCTGTCTACCTCGCTGTTTGCTATATCTACTATAACTTCTGCAATCATTGAAGCATTATTAGACGGTCAAGTATAATGTTTGCAAGCTCGCGCTTTGTCATCTTATCCAGATCAATGCGTGTGCCGTCCTTAAAAATTATGCTTGCAATATTGGTGTCGGAATTAAAACCCGCGCCCTCGGTTGTTATGTTATTCGCAATCACCATATCAACATTTTTCTTTATTAACTTGAGAGACGCGTTTTTGATAATGTCCTCGCTCTCAGCCGCAAATATAACAAGCTTAGCATCCTTTTTGACCTTACCCACCTCTGCCGCTATATCTACGCCCTTGGTTAAACTTAGGATAAGCTCGCTATCCTTAATTTTGCCGGTGCTGCCGTTTGTTACAACATAGTCGCTAGGCGCGGCGGCTTTTATTATATAATCGGTATTACCAAGATTGTCCATGACTGCACGGTACATCTCACCGGTTGTATTTACATTTATTACACTGCATTTAAAATCAACGCTTTGGGTATTTTTGCCTAAAACAAGAATGACCTCTCCGCCTCTAATGCTTACCGCCCGCGCTATCTCTACGCCCATTTTGCCGCTAGAATAGTTGGCGATACATCTTACGGGGTCTATCGGCGCAATTGTACCGCCCGCAGTAACAAGCACACGTTTTCCGCTATAGTCCTTATTTAAAGCAGTAAGCTTATTAATAAATTCCAAAATAACATTAGGATCGGCTAATCTTCCCTTGCCCACATCGCCGCAAGCAAGATTGCCGCAAGCAGGCTCAATAAACAAATATCCGCGCTTTTTTAGTAGTGAGGAATTTTCGACATACGCTATACTCTCATACATATTAGTGTTCATTGCCGGCGCAAGCACAATCGGCGCTTTACACGCCATGATAAATGTGGTCAAAAAATCGTCTGCTATCCCTGCCGCTATCTTTCCTATAATGTTAGCGGTACAAGGTGCAATAACCGCAAGGTCACATTCCTTTGCAAGTGAAATATGCCTTACGCCCCTACCTTCGTAACTAGCGAACATATCTACACTGACTTCGTTTCCTGAAAGAGATTGAAAGGTCAAAGGAGTGACAAACTCGGTAGCGTTTTTGGTCATAATGACATGAACATCATTACCCGACTTCCGAAGGGAACTGACTATCTCGCATGCCTTATATGCCGCAATTCCGCCGGTTACTCCTACAACTATCATCTTACCCTTCATTCGCTTTCCACCGTCAAAAAATTAACCTAAAATAGTCCGCCGCTACCATTAAAAGCAGCGGCTTTGCAGTTTACTCAAATAATATCCTTTAAACTATGCCCACTATCCGTCAAACATATTTACAAAAATTAGTCTTCGTAAATATACTCTACCTTATTCTCATAAATCTCTTTTGCAACATAAGTCACAGGTCGGTCCTTAGACTCTAGCAGCATGTCGGCTTTTTTGTCCAACACAAACTTTGTACGCTTTGCAACAAGACATGCCAATGCATACTTGCATCCTACCTTTTCTACCAGCTTATCAATAGGCGGGTCTATCATCATAAATCATTTACCTCAACTTTTTCGATTCTAAAATACTTATAATATGCGCTTCGTTTCTCGTTACTCTACGTTTTTCGGCAGTAATAATCGCTGTCGCTTCGTCTATCGCTTTGTCGATATCATCGTTAAAAATTATATAATCGTAATAGGTATATTCAGCAAGCTCGCGCGCCGCGCTGTTAAGACGGGTGGTTATGCTGTCCTCCGTTTCAGAGTTTCTGCCGCGAAGACGGGCTTCCAAGGTTGTAAAGTCAGGCGTCATAACAAAAATCATAACGCATTCGGGGTATTTATTTTTGATCTGCTTTGCGCCGATTACATCCACTTCGAACATAACATCGTATCCCTTTTCCAGCATATCAAAAACAGGTTTTTTAGGCGTACCATAATAATTATTATAGACCGCGGCAGTTTCCAAAAACTCACCGCGCGCTATCATTTCTTGATATTCCTCTATAGTTTTATAATAGTAATGCACGCCCTCTTGCTCGTGCGCTCTCGGTGCGCGAGTAGTGACCGAAATCGACTTCTTAATATTGGGCATTCTCTCTATAATTGAATTATAAATGACACCCTTTCCCGCTCCGGACGGTCCCGATATTGTAATCAATAAACCTTTTTTCATACTCCACCTGCTCAAAACAAACACCAATTGATTTTATCATTATAGCATAGAATAATTATAAATACAAGTGTTTGCCGTGTGGACAAATAAAAATTAATAAATGGTATTAACTCCCAAGGCAAGCCATGAACCCACTTTTCAAAATCGAATATTTTGAAAAGTGGGTTCGATAGCTTTACTGCGAGGTATTAAACCTTTGTTGTGCCCGCAAAAATGCCCTTGCAAGCTAGGCATTTTTGTTCTTGGAATAAATCATTCGGCAATTGCTTTATCAAACTCATTTTCGGCAATCTATTCTTCGGAATAATCAATCACTATTTTTTTGCACTTTAAGCAATTATAGCCTACTAGACCCAAAGGGTTAAATATGCCCCTAAGTTTGATTTCCCCTTGAGATTTTTTTGTATGCAAAATTAATTTAAAAGAGTCCTTAGACCAAAAAATTCCCTTCCCGCCAATGACAAATCCCTCTTCCATTTCTGCAGAGCATACAGGACATTTCATTATTGCAGACCTCCCAATAACTGAATTTCTACTTTATAAAAAACTCGTTGTAAAGCACTCTTATCGCCTTTTCCAAATCCTTTTCAACCACTCCCACGGTTAGACTTAGACTATTGGAGGTCATGTTCATCATCGATATTCCTATGTTGTTTGAGGTTAAACATTTGACCGCTCTAGCTATTACTGCCTTTGTGGAATAGACAGTCTCGCTTACTATAACTATGAGCGCAAGGTCGTAGGCGATTTCGATAGAGTCTATGCTTAGCTCACCCTTTATTCTGCCCACTAAGGTTTCCAGCTTATTGGCATCCAGCTGGTCTTTTCGTAAGATAGGCGAAATATTGTCTATGCCTGATGGAGCGTGGTCGAACGATACACCCTCCTCCTCAAGAATTTGAAATAACCTGCGTCCAAAGCCTATCTCGCTATTCATAAGAAATTTACCGATTGTGAGGTTGCAAAAACCTCCGGTACCGGCAATAGCGATAACATCCGCACTTGTTAAATCGCGCGAAAAGACGATACGTGTACCTTGTGCCGACGGATTGTTTGTGTTTTTGATATGAATAGGTATTCTAGCCCTTACGACAGGCTCTACAGCCTCCTCGTGAAATATGTTAAAACCTGCATAGGCAAGCTCGCGCATCTGCCAATAGGTAATCTCTCCAATCGGTACAGGATTTTCGATCACCTTAGGATCAGCTGCAAATACATGGTCTACGTCGGTGAAGTTTTCGTAAAGAGCCGCCCCTACCGCCGCAGCAAGAATAGATCCGGTAACATCTGAGCCTCCCCTTGAAAAAGTGACAACATCGCCTCCTGCAGTATAGCCAAAGAAACCCGGGAAAACGATTATGCCGCTCTCTAGTCTGAGATTGTATAACTTGTTGTACGATTCGGGCAGAATGTGAGCGTTACCCGCTTTGTCGGACAAAATCATACCCGCGTTGCGCGGATTGATGTACTTTGCTTTGACGCCTAAGCTAGAAAGATATGAGGTTACAATCTTTGCGCAGTTGTCCTCGCCCGCAGCCTTCATCAAATCTAAAAAACGATCTTTGCCTATTCCCGTTTTTGAAAGCCTGTTTTTAATATCCGCCTCGATTATTTGTTCGGTCTCAATAGACAAATTAAGATCACGGATAATCTCTCTAAATCTATCTACAACCGCTTCGGTTTTCTCCGTTATATCCTCGTTGTTTAAGGCCGAATTAGCCAGAGAAATCAGAAGGTCGGTCATTTTGGTATCACCGCCGGCGCGTTTGCCAGGTGCGGAAACTACCATAATCTTTCGTCTAGAGTCAGCCAGCATTATATCGCATGCTTTTTTTATCTGTGTGGCGTTCGCCATAGAGGTTCCGCCGAATTTTACAACTATCATAAAAGTTCCTTATACAATTCCATCGCTGTACGTGGAGACAGGTATCCGGGCGCAATATCGAAAACAGTTTTTGCACCTGTAACATTTTCTTTATTTAATCTGTAAACCGCGCGCGCATAAGCTACTTGTACGCTTGCAGTAAAGGCCGGATTGCTTTCAAGTTTTAACGAATATTCGATTATGTTCTTTGTACCGCTTGCCGCCCTGCCGGATGTGAGTACAAATCCGCCGTGCGGTATTGCCGTATGGTCATGCATAAACTCCTCTTCGCTAATAAAATTAACCGTTGTATCGTAATCGATAAAATAACTTGGCATGGTAACGATAGCTTGTCTGATTGTTTCCTTGTCTGCATTTTCGCGCGCTACGATATAACAGTGGCGGGTGTGTTTTTGACGCGTGGTGAAGTCTTTGTCCTCGCCGCGTCTTACACTGTTTATGGCTTCTTCTACAGGTACAGTATACTGTACGCCCATCTTTACACCTTCAACACGGCGTATCGCGTCCGAGTGACCTTGGCTTACGCCCTTGCCCCAAAAGGTATAATACTTTGAATCCGGCAGTATAGCCTGGCCATATATTCTCTGAATAGAAAACATACCGGGATCCCAACCAACTGCTATCGCACCGACGTTGCCGCCTGCTTTTAATAGCTTGTCCGCAGCCTCAAAGTGATTAGGAATTTGGGAGTGATTGTCAAAGCAGTCTACAAAACAAAAATGCGGCGCAATCAACGGCATTTGTTGCGGAATATCGGTGGCCGAACCTCCGCATAAAAGCATCACATCTATTTTTCCTTTATAATCTAATATGTTATCTATCGATTCTACCTTTGCGGTTTTAGTCTCAATTTCAAAACCGCCTATTCTGCGCGTAAATATCGAAACAAGCTCCATATCAGTCGTGGCAGCAATCGCCTTTTCCGCCTGTTTTCCTAAATTTCCGTAACCTATAATTCCGATTTTCATACTAATAATTCATTCCTCCGATATGCTGTAAAATATGTAAACCTAAACGTCAATCTTGCCAAAACTTAAATTGAAAACTATGTTTAAGTCTCCCAAAACATTAGTTTAGCCGCCGTAGATTATAATTTTACGGCGGCTAAAGCAAATTTTATTTTCTCACTTTCCTTCCGATATATCGTTCATTGTGTAATAGCCATTAGGCTTATTCGCTAAATATATTCCTGCATCTAGCGAACCGGCTGCAAAAATATCCTTGGAAAAAGCGTTGTGGCTAAGAGTAATGCACTCGTTTGCTCCCGCAAAAATTACTTCGTGCATACCTACTATACCGCCGCCTCTTACCGAATGCATACCAACTTCCTTTTTATCCCTTTTGCGGGAAACAGAATGTCGCTCATAGATAGCTTCAACTTCCGGAACAACTGACTTGACTGTATTAAACAATGCCGCCGCAGTACCGCTTGGCGCATCCACCTTTTGATTATGATGTGATTCTACAATTTCAATATCGTAACGGCCATAAAGCTCTTTTGCCGCCATCTTAACCAGTTTGTGGAAAAACAATACGCCCATCGACATATTTGACGAATGCAAGACAGGAATATGGATAGCCGCTTCCTTTATCTTTGCCAAATGCTCGCTTGTAAGCCCCGTAGTGCAAATAATCATAGGCAATTTGCGGTTTAGACAAAAATCTATAACGCCGTTAACCGCCAACGGATGGGAAAAATCTATCACTACGTCAGCAGCCTCGGTGCACTTGCTTGCATCCGCATAAACATTAAATCCAAAATTCCCTGCCGATTTATCCAGCCCCGCCACAATTTTTACATCCTCGCGCCGGGAAGCGAGGCGCACTATCGCTTGACCCATTTGTCCGCATGCGCCCGATAAAATAACCCTTATCATATGTGCTCCTCCTCTATTTCAACAAACCATGTGCGGTCATTGCTGCAAATAGAATTTGTCTGTTTTTCTCGGTCATGTCAACGAGCGGCATACGCATAGTCTTTGAGCAGCGTCCCATTGCACCAAGAGCGGTTTTTACAGGGATAGGATTTGTTTCGATAAACAGTGCGTCGATAAGGTCACATAAATTAGCAAGATCTTTTGCAGCCTGCCTAACATTTCCTTCAAGAGCCATTTTGCAAATCTCTTGCGATTTTCTCGGCATTACGTTTCCAAGTACTGATATTGCGCCCACGCCGCCAATAGCTATGATTGCAACATTCTGATCGTCGTTACCGCTGTATAAATAGAAGTCCTCCGGACATTTTTTCAAGGTCTGCAGCATAAGAGTAAAGTTTCCGCTAGCTTCTTTTACTCCGTTAATATTTTTGTGTTTACTAAGCTCTGCATAGGTGTCTGCCGTAAAACTCATGCCCGTACGCGACGGCACATTGTAGAGTATAATAGGCAAATCGGTCGAATCAGCTATCATCCGGTTGTGTGCGACAAGCCCGCTTTGAGTCGTCTTGTTGTAGTACGGATTGACAACAAGTAAAGCGTCCGCGCCCAATCTTTGTGCCTCTATACTAAGATCGATCGAATGTTTTGTATCGTTTCTGCCGGTGCCTGCAACAACAGGTACTCTCTTTGCGGTGTGCTTGACTGCAAGTCCGACAAGCTTTGTAAATTCTTCATCAGAAACAGTAGGGTTCTCACCGGTAGTGCCAAGAATAATTAAACCTTGGGTACCCTCTGCAATTTGCCAATCGATGAGGCGGGTAAAGCTCTCGTAATCAATCTCACCTTTTTCTGTAAACGGTGTAACAATGGCTATTGCCGAACCTTTAAAAATAGGCTTTTTCATTTTTATCTCTCCTTAATTTAAAGCATTTTTTGCTATTTTTTATTTTTTTGTAGTTTATGCCGCTATGAGCGATAGTCATATCGTAAGGCTAATAAAGGGTTTATATCCAAAAATAATCTCTGGTAACGCGCTCTATGCGTGCCTTTTCGCATAAGAGCTACGTGGCATAAAATCTTTGTCGCAAAAATTCCTTGCAAGCAAGCCCTTTTGCTTATAATCAAATTAATGAAAATAAGATTTTTTTATCTTGTCTTAATATAACCTTTAGCACACAGTAGTTCGGCCAATAAAACCGCTCCGCCCGCCGCGCCTCTGATTGTGTTATGGGAAAGACTGACGAATTTGATGTCATATTGAGTATCCTTGCGAAGTCTGCCCGCCGATACAGCCATACCCTTTTCCAAATCGCGGTGAAGGCGGGTTTGCGGATAATTTTCTTCCTCAAAGTAGTGTATATATTTTTTTGGTGCAGAAGGAAGATCAAGAAGCTGCGCCTCGCCCTTAAAGTCAATCCATAGTCGCTTGATTTCATCGATAGACGGCTTTCTTTCGAATGTCGCAAAAACTGCAGCCATGTGTCCGTTGCTGGCAGGTACTCTTATGCATTGCGCGGTTATGGACGGCTCAGTTGCATTAACAATAACACCTCCGCTTATCTTTCCCCAAATTTTTAGCGGTTCTTTTTCGGATTTCTCTTCTTCTCCGCCTATGTACGGGATAACATTGTCTAACATTTCCGGCCATGTGTCGAAGTTTTTGCCCGCGCCGGAAATCGCCTGATAGGTGCAAACAAGCGCTTTATTAAGTCCAAAATCCTTCAGCGCATGAAGTACGGGAACATAGCTTTGGAGCGAACAGTTGGACTTGACCGCTATAAAGCCGCGCTTGGTGCCAAGACGCTTTTTTTGGAAAGGTATGACCTCCAAATGCTCCGGGTTGATTTCCGGAATTATCATCGGAACATCAACCGTGTATCTGTGCGCACTATTGTTGGAAACGACCGGACATTCTAGCTTTGCATACATTTCCTCAAAAGCCTTTGTTTCCTCATGCGGCAAATCGACCGCGCAAAAAACAAAATCTACTATACCGGCAATTTTTTCGGCGTCAGCAGTTGCGTCAAGCAAAACCATATCCCTAACCTCTGCAGGTACCGGAACATCCATAAGCCATCTTGACTTAACAGCTTCGCCGTATTTTGTGCCGGCAGATTTCTGGCTTGCCGCCAATATTTTAATATTGAACCAAGGATGTCCTGACAAAAGGGTGATAAATCTCTGCCCTACCATGCCGCTTGCTCCTATAATGCCCACATTAAATTTTTCCATTACTTCCATTCTCCTGTTTATTTACTTTTTTATAAATGCTCCGCTTTACCGGTTTATCAAATTTTTCGCCGCATTCAGTCTTCCGCAATTTTGAAAAAGACAAGTAAACTAGATAAGCGTTATCCGAAGCCATTTTTCGGTTATCCGCTTTATATCCGCAATATACGACAATAAAAAAACCGACTACTAGAGCCGGTAAGTAAAATACTGCAAAAAAAAGCAATACATACCCAAACAGCTCTCCATCATATTTCTATGATGACAGTCGCAAAGTTGTTCGCTTTGCAACCAGCAAATATCTTCCGAAAATGATATTCACTTCGGCGAGCCTTCCTTTTGCTGTACTTCAAACGTAATTTCGGTTACTAGGTAACAGCTACTAATAAGGTTCGCGCCTCTATTCAGTGCTTTTATATTTATAATTAACCGATAAAGTATGGGGCGGGCTTTTAATAAGCACTTAATCTTCATGCACTAGAGGCGGATTAAAGACCTACTACAATGCAATTAGATAAGTACGGCACACATCCTATACTCTTTCAGCTTAAACGCATTATAACACCACAAATAAAATATGTCAACGATTTTTTACAAGTTTTTTTGATTTTTTAATTTTTGTCCAGTAATCCTTTGCTATTCTTACCGAATCAAGTTTTTCGATCGATTCAAGAAGTTCGTTTATTCCAGTCGCAAAAATACCAGGCTTGCAAGGGCATTTTTGCGGGCACAACAAAGATTTAATACCTCGCAGCAAAGCTATAGAACAACCATTCAAAATCAAAGATTTGAATGGCAGGTCCAGTGATTGCCCTGAAATTTAATACCCTTTATTGTATTTTAAGTTTTGCAAATCTATTATATATTATTTTCTTCGTCATAACAGTTACGTTAAAGCGATATATTATTTTCTTGAACAAATAATATCAATCTTGTTGCTTTTTGAATTTTTCTATGCTATAAATATTTTAAAAACCAAGTTTAGGAGTATAGATGATATGCGTCATGAAACGAATGAAAAAGGTGAATTAGTTTTGGGCGGTGTTTCCGTGCCGGAACTTATAAGACAATACGGTACCCCGCTTTATGTTATGGAAAGCGATAAAATCCTGACGGTTATGAGAAATTTTACCTCAGCGCTAAAAAAATATTACGGAGGAAACGGGCTTATTTGCTATGCCTCTAAAGCGTTTTGCTGTAAGGAAATGTGCCGAATGGCGGCAAGCGAGGGCTTTGGACTAGATATTGTTTCCCACGGAGAGTTGTATACCGCTGCAAGCGTGGACTTTGATATGAGCAAAATATGTCTGCACGGCAATAACAAAATGGTTAGCGAGCTTGAACTTGCTGTTGATCGCGGAGTAGGTCGCATTGTAGTGGACAATCTTTCTGAGCTTAAAATACTCAACTCTATTTGCGAAAGAAAAAATAAAATCGCCTCTATTATGTTCCGCATTAAACCGGGCATTGACGCGCATTCGCATAGCTTTGTTTGTACCGGTCAAATCGATTCTAAATTCGGCGTTGCCCTTGAAACGGGGGAAGCAATGGCTATTGTTAAGGAAGCCTTGCAATTAAAAAATGTTTGCCTGGTTGGCTTGCATTGCCATATCGGCAGTCAAATTCTGACACAAGACCCTTATAAACTGGCTGTTGAAACAATGATCAAGCTTATCGCGGATATTAAAGCGCAGACAGGCGTGGAACTGCATGAGCTTAACCTTGGCGGCGGATTTGGTATTTCTTATACGCCCGAAGAAATCACCCTTAATATCGATGAGTGCATCAAAATGATTTCCGCTTGTATTGATTCAGTCTGCGCCAAATACGATATAGCTAAGCCTTTCCTTCTCCTAGAGCCGGGACGCTCGATCGTTGCGGCTGCGGGTACAACTCTCTACACCATTGGAAGCGTTAAACACATTCCAAACATAAGAACGTATGTGGCTGTAGACGGCGGAATGACAGACAATCCACGCTATGCACTCTACGAATCAAGATACGAAATGGCTGTTGCCAACAAAGCAACAATGCCAAAGGACAGCATAGTAACCGTAGCGGGAAAATGCTGCGAGAGCGGCGATCTCCTAGGAAAAGACATCCCCCTTCAAACTGCCATACCGGGCGACATACTATCGGTATTTTGCACAGGCGCATATAACTTTTCCATGTTCTCTCACTATAACCGCAACCTCCGTCCTCCGGTAATAACAGTAAGCGGCGGAAAGTCCAAAATAATAGTCAAAGGCGATACACTAGACGATATAATAAAAAACGACATCTAATATTTGTCGCAAAGCTTGCGGCAAATATCTTTGGCATCTAATTGACCTCAAAAGACGGGAAAGCTGTATATTTCAGTTTTCCCGTCTTTTCAAATTAACTGCTATTTTATATCGATTATTTGTAAAATTAATTAATCATGCTTTTCTTGATGATACTGCCTTATTATCTTTTAGAGAATTTATTTTGCAGCTTTTTGAGCATATCATCCAAATTAGAATCATTGTTTTTTGGAGACTGCTTTGGACGAAAATCCTGATTGTTCCCCTGTCTTTCGCGTTCCTGTCTTTGCGGCCTTTCCTGACGGGGCTGAACGATTCTTGTCTCCACGTCTGCCGCTTGTTTGATTGATAAACTTATGCGGTTCTTTTGCGGATCGACACCTATTACCTTTACTTTAACGGCTTGTCCTACCTTTAAAGCTTCGGATGGGTGCTTAATGTAGTTGTTAGAGATTTCGGAAATATGCACCAGTCCGTCTTGGTGTACGCCAATATCCACAAATACGCCAAAGTCTATTACGTTGCGTACTGTTCCTGTCAACTCCATGCCCTCTTTGAGGTCGTTGATGTCAAGAAGGTCTGCCCTTAGGATTGGCGGCGGAAGATCATCTCTTATATCTCTGCCCGGTCGTGTAAGCTCGCTAACTATATCTCTCAATGTCGGTTCGCCTACGCCGCACTCCTCTGCGATTTTCTTATAACCGCGTTCTACTACCCTTTCCTCCAATGCTTTAACACCGTTAGACGCTACATCGCTCTCCGAATAGCCAAAAATAGCCAATAATTTCTTTGCAGCTTCGTAAGATTCCGGATGTACCGCAGTATTATCAAGCGCCTCGTTACCATCCGGTATTCTAAGGAAGCCGGCGCATTGCTGGAATGCTTTTGGTCCTAGTTTGCTTACTTCAAGAAGCTCGGCACGCTTTGTATATCGCTTTTGACGGCGTCTTTCGACGATGTTTTTTGCTATGGAAAGATTAAGTCCCGAAACATAAGAAAGCAGACTGTATGACGCCGTATTAAGATCTACACCAACACTGTTAACGCAGCTCTCTACTACACCCGTAAGGACTTCTGTAAGACGTTTTTGCGGCATATCGTGCTGATACTGGCCTACGCCTATAGATTTTACCTCAATTTTAATAAGCTCTGCAAGCGGATCTTGCAGCCTACGCGCAATAGAAACAGCACTTCTTGTCGTAACATCGTACTCAGGAAATTCCTCCGCGCCCAATTTGCTTGCGCTGTATACCGACGCACCCGCCTCATTGACAATGATATATTTGCAATCTAAATTGCGTTCCTTAATAAGTTCGGAAATAAATATCTCCGACTCCTTGCTCGCCGTACCGTTACCGATGGAAATAACGTCTATATTATGCTTCTTTACAAGCATAGTTATTTCGTCCTTTGCTTTAGCTATCATATGTTCGGATTTGGTAGTAGGATAAACTACTGTGTAGGAAAGCACATTACCGCTTTGGTCAATAACCGCTACCTTACAACCTGTTCTGTAACCCGGGTCAAAACCCAAGATGGTCTTTCCCTTGAGCGGAGGCTGCATTAAAAGCGGACGCAAATTTACCTCAAACATTTTAATTGCCTGTTCGTTGGCCTTATTGGTCAACTCGCTCCTCACTTCCCTTTCAACAGACGGAAAGATAAGGCGTTGCCAACTGTCTTTTATAGTGGTGTCTATTTGCGCATTGAATATACTATCCTTCCTAAAGGTACCTACAATAATATTGAACGGTAATTCCTCTTCGATTTCTATGCCCACTTTCAGGCATTCATCACTCTCACCCCTGTTGATAGCAAGTATTCTGTGGCTCGGAATCTTATCCACCTTTTCAGAATACTCCTTGTACATTTCGTAAATATTTTTCTTCGCTTCGTCCTCTTGCTTAGGATCGAAAACGGATTTGATAAAGGCAGAATCATATAATAATTGACGCAATTTCTTTCTCGTTTCGGCATCGTCAGAAATACGTTCGGCAATAATATCCAGCGCTCCGTTTATCGCGTCCAAAGCAGTATTTACTTCCTTTTCTGCATCTATATAAGGGGAAGCAATCTCCTCAATATTCCCAGTTTTTAGCTCCTGAGCCATAATGATATCGGCAAGCGGTTCTAAACCTCTGGCGATAGCAACCGACGCTCTCGTCTTTTTCTTTTGCTTATACGGCCGATAAATATCCTCAACTTCGGTTTGTGTCATAGCAGCGTCAAGTGCGGCGGCAAGCTCTTCCGTCCATTTGCCTTGACTTTCGATACTGGACTGAACTTCTTCCTTTCTTTTGATAAGGTTATTAAGATATGTCAACCTATCGCTGAGCTCTCTTAATACTTGATCGTCACAGCCGCCATGCATTTCCTTTCTGTATCTTGCGATAAAGGGAATGGTGTTGCCCTCATTGATTAAGTCAACAACATTTGACGCGTATTCTTCCTTGATTGAAAATTCTTTACTTAAAACAGCTTTAACATTCATATTAAAAAATCCCCCAGACTTTAGAGCATGTTGCATTTTGTCTCAACCTAAATATTGTATAATAAAGCCGCATTTTTTGCAAACATTTCTTTGCACATAGTAAAAAGTTTTTATATGCGTAACTTTAAAAGAAAGTTACTATAAAAAAAGAAAGATTCAAAATATTCTTAAGAAAGATATTTTGAAAAAACAGACGGCAACAAAATAGCGTCGTTCTTGATATTTATCCTTCAACATTCGCCCTTAAAAGTTTATATCGCTTTAAATTATATTATCTTTTTCTAAATTAATTCAAATGAAATGGAAATTTCCGTACCGACGCCTAACTGACTATTGATTGAAATAGGCGTGTTATAATAATTGCAAATGTGTTTTACGATTGCAAACCCCAAACCGGTGCAAATAGTCCAAATAAAGAAACAAATCGAGGACACGACAACGGCGTATATTTCAGCCGTAGCATTAAGAATCCACCAGCTAAGCTGGTGGATTTTCTTGTGCGGGCATAGCCCTATTAGATTGGCAGCCCCTTAAGGGACATGTTGATTCCGACACTTGCAATACCGTTACTTCTTGTTGAACGGATCCATGTATTCCTTGATACTTATTTGGTCTGTTATCATATCTTCTTTTTCTTGGTTGCGGATATACTCTGCTATCGCTTTCTCATTCCTGCCTACAGTGTCTACATAGAATCCCCTGCACCAGAAATGTCTCTGACCGTACTTATACTTTAGATTTGCATGGCGTTCAAACAGAATGAGCGCACTCTTGCCCTTTAGGAATCCTACGAAACTTGACACTGATAGTTTCGGCGGTATTTCTACATACATGTGTATGTGATCGGGGCAAGCATGCGCTTCTATAATCGTTACCCCCTTCCATTGACACAACTCTCGCAGTATCTTGCCTAAATCTGCTTTTAGTTTTCCGTATATTTCTTTTCTTCTGAATTTTGGTGCAAATACTATGTGGTACTTGCAGTTCCATTTTGTATGTGCTAGACTGTTATTATCCATTTTGGATTGCCCTCCTTTGCTTTAGTTGCTGGTGTCGGAACCATAACTTATTTTAGCAAAGGAGGGCCTTTTTGTCATTATGGAACGCTAAAGCTCTTTCTGGTACCACTAGCATAGCTAGTGGTTTAGGATACATTAAGAATCCACCAGCTAAGCTGGTGGATTTTCTTGTGCGGGCATAGCCCTATTAGATTGGCAGCCCCTTAAGGGGCATGTTGATTCCGACACTTGCAATACCGTTACTTCTTGTTGAACGGATCCATGTATTCCTTGATACTTATTTGGTCTGTTATCATATCTTCTTTTTCTTGGTTGCGGATATACTCTGCTATCGCTTTCTCATTCCTGCCTACAGTGCTACATAGAATCCCCTGCACCAGAAATGTCTCTGACCGTACTTATACTTTAGATTTACATGGCGTTCAAACAGAATGAGCGCACTCTTGCCCTTTAGGAATCCTACGAAACTTGACACTGATAGTTTCGGCGGTATTTCTACATACATGTGTATGTGATCGGGGCAAGCATGCGCTTCTATAATCGTTACCCCCTTCCATTGACACAACTCTCGCAGTATCTTGCCTAAATCTGCTTTTAGTTTTCCGTATATTTCTTTTCTTCTGAATTTTGGTGCAAATACTATGTGGTACTTGCAGTTCCATTTTGTATGTGCTAGACTGTTATTATCCATTTTGGATTGCCCTCCTTTGCTTTAGTTGCTGGTGTCGGAACCATAACTTATTTTAGCAAAGGAGGGCCTTTTTGTCATTATGGAACGCTAAAGCTCTTTCTGGTACCACTAGCATAGCTAGTGGTTTAGGATACAATCGAAAAAGTCGGTCCTTATAAGAACCGACTTTATTACACCCTTTTCTCTTACAGCTTGCCGACATAAGAAAAAGAAACACTGCGCATTGTTTCTTTTGACCTTTTACGGATTGCCTTTTTCTTTTAGGATTTACGTATTTATAGCCGAAAGGGAATTAAAAAATTTTTCCCTCTACCCTCAATACTAAATTTCACCCAGATTTGTAATGACTTCTTTTGAAGTATTTTCACTTATTTTGTCGCTTTGCTTTTTTAGCGGCAAGTACGTTTTTTCTTTGCTTTAATTCATTGCTTTGAGTTATCGCGTTTTCTTTTGTAAAATCTGCCGTATAATGCCCTAAAATAATCTTATAATCTTTCCAATGCCAATCTCTTATGCCGCAAGGGTTGTCGGGGCTGTAGAGATTTTTTAATGTCAAGTCATATTCCGAGCACGGTGTGTCCGCTCCTAAATATTCAAATACGCTGGCTCTTTGCCAATTATTTTCATTATATTGATTTATGCGTTTTATCTGTCCGTTTACCTCTAAGTTCCTTAAATGCTTTTGTATTGTCCTTTCCGATACGGCAAGCACATTTGCAAGTTGTGTTATTTTTATTGACTGACCGCTATTATCTCTTATAAAGTTTAATATAATTTCTTCTCTTTCGGCAGAAGTAGGCTTACGTATTTCAGGCTCTATTTGGTCGTCCCAACCATCGTTTTTCAATTTACGTTTATCTATAAATTCTATATAACCATAGTTGGCTTTTGATTTACCCTTTTTCATTAGTGATATTATACTAAAAAATAAGGATGAAATCAATTTATAAAGGCAATTTTTTGTAGTAGTGTTTACCTTGATTATTACTTCAAAATACGATATAATTAAATATATAGTATAAAAGGATAACTATGGCACTGATAGAGGATTATATCAAAAAAGATGAGTTGGTTTGGCAAAACTTATTTAATCGTTGGTCATTCAAGGATGAATACGAGCAAGACGCCGAGATTAAACCTATAATAGATTTTTTAACATCAAAAGTAACTTTTTGGTATTATAATGATATTCTAAGTAATAACCCGTTTGCGCCTATGGCAGATTTTACTGTTAGCGGCGGAGGTCGTTCTATTTGTATTGGTGATTTAGAAAAAAATGATTTTAATTATATTGAAGAAATACTCAAGTACACAAAACATAATTTGATATTAGGCTTTCTTTACGATATTTTGGGGGTTGCAAATGATGATAATAATTGTAAATTGGCTTCTGCCAAATGTTTTGTCGAGTTTGCAAAAGAGACCGCCGTTGTACATCAAGGTTTGACAATTCCACCGCTTGAAAGAGCTTTTGCCTTGTTAATACAAATAAAGGCAACAGTCGAAATTGCAAAACTCATTACTTTGATTTTTACTGATAACGTATTTGAAAAAAATTTAAGCGAACTCGTTATAAAAGTTGACATTGCGCAAATGCTTGAAAAATATTATAGAAAATCTTTCAATTATATTTTACCTTATCTTGAAACACTTTATCAAAAATATTATGACGATATAAATTCTATTGAATATGTTGTAAAGCTCGTTAGAATTGTTTTAAACATATATAAAAGCAGCAGCAATAAAGAGAAAATCAACGAATGGATAATAAAATACACAGACCTTTGCTGTAATATCCCTGAGCAATTGCACCATTTGGCAATAGATATTATTGAAACAGCTATAAATGATATTGGTGATACGCATTTTGAATGTAGCAATAGATTGCGATTTAAGAAACAAGAGGTAGAACAGAAATTTATTAAGAGTATGAATATGCAAAGTGTTTCTTTGCATATGGATGATAAACTAGCTAAAAAATTAGAAGCCGATAGACAAGCAATTATTTGTAAGCTAAAAAAATTTAACAGTATCCAACAGTTTTGTTATTTTCACAAACTTTTTTATCCAATGACAATTAAGGAAATTGAAAAGCAAATAGAGCATAAAAAGCGTCACTATGTTCTCTATGATTTGTTCAATCATATGGAGTATAACGAGGACAACGAAATCATATATCAATCGAGTAAGGCTACCCCAGAACAAAAAAAAGATCACGATATTTTTGAGCGATATAGGGATCATTGTAAAGTTGCATTCGATTTTATTCTTAGCCCATATTTACATTATTTTAAATTCGATGACGACATAAAAAATCTATTGAAAGACATTTTAGATCATAATTTACTTGTTCAAAAAGACAGTAATTTAGTTTATGAAAATATATGCAACGGACTAAATAAGAAAATACGTTCTGCATTAACAAAAATTTTACCTATGTTTGAAGAAAGTTGCCGCTTGTACATTAAAAGTAAAGGCGTGTTCCCTGTAATTCGTAAAGGTGGAAAAGAGCTAGAGATCACATTGGCTGAGATATTTATACATTCACAGTTTAGAACTATAATTGTAGACTTACTCGGTGAAGATTTAATTCAAGCAATAGATTATCTTGCTTGTAAACCTGCTGGATCAAAAATACGAAATAAAATTGCACACAAAGGTCTAGGCGATGATACCAAAATAGGACTTGACGAAATGGCGTTATTTTTTTACTTGATTAAAGTCTATTGTTTGGCTTATGACAATGATATAAAGTAGAAGATATGTACTTGAACCTTAATTTAATTCCTTGTGATTTTTTTACCCCCGCCTTGCAAGGCTGTCAAGTGTCGGCGGCATTTATCTCCCGTAAGGCATAAACGGCCGCCTAAAACGGCTTGCGCCGTTTTCCACTTGACAGCCTTACTGCGGCGGTGCTGTTCGGTAACCAAGATGTTAAGGCAAGCCTTAACATCAATTCAAAAGGAGCAAACCGAGTATGAATAACGCAGTAATATACGCCCGTTTCAGTTCGCACGGACAAAATGAGCAAACAATTGAGGGGCAAATTCGAGTATGTAAGGAATTTGCAGAGAGCAAGGGTTTTAACGTAGCCAAAATTTATCACGACAAGGCAAAGACGGGAACAAACGACAATCGCCCCGAATTTCAGCGAATGATACGCAGGGCGGCAAGCGGCACATTTCAATACATAATCGTTTATATGTTTGACCGTTTTGCCCGTAACCGCCGCGACAGCATTATGTATAAGGAAATGCTAAAAAAGAAATACGGCGTTAAGGTGCTTTCAGCGTTAGAGCCAATTTCCGATGATGAGGGCGGCGAGTTTTATGAGATGTTTTTGGAGTGGAACGCCGAGAAATACAGTAAGCGGCTTAGTAAACGTATAATGGACGGATTAACTACCGCCATTGAGAATGGCACATATACGGGCGCGAGGCTTATTTATGGTTACGGTTTAGAGGATACCGACAAGATTGGCAAGAAAGGCACGATTAAAAAAGTCATTATTGATGAAGAGCAAGCCGAGATTGTGCGATATGTTTTCCGCGAGTACGCAAGCGGAAAGAAAAAGACCGAGATTTCCGCAGCCCTTAACGCACAAGGACACCGCTTAAACGGGCAGCTGTTCAGCGAACGGCATTTTGAGCGCTGGCTTATCAATGAGAAGTATACGGGTACATTCTCATACGGCGGCAGAGTTTGCAGTACACAGTTCCCGCGAATTATTGATGATGAGCTTTTTCAAGCAGTACAAGAGCGATTAGCGGCAAATAAACACCTTGCAGGCTCATTTTCTGCCCGTGAGCCGTATATATTAACAGGCAAAGCGTATTGCGGAAAATGCAATAATTCTATGTCTGCGGACGGAGCGACAAGCAAGACAGGCAAGCACCACAAATACTATGCTTGCAGACAAGTTAAAAAGTTTCACACTTGCGATAAAAAGCGAGAACAGAAAGAACCCTTAGAAAGAGCGGTTATTTCGGACATTATAGAGTTTTTGTCAAACCCCGAAAATGTTGACCGCATTGTAAAAGACACAATCGCCCACTATGAAAAGCGGGTGAGCGAAAGCGGCGTTAAGGCAATCGAGGTTAAGATAACAAATGCGCAAAAGCAAGTTAAAGAATGGGCGATTGCCTTTGTCGAAGCAAAAAGCGCGCTACTTAGAAACACCATTGAAAAGCAAATAGCCGACTATGAACAATTACTTGACGATTTAGCCAAGCAAAAAATCAAGCTGGAGATTGAGCGAGGCAATAAGACTACACGGAAAGATATTGTTGACACCATAGCCGAGTTTATAAATTGCGACCCGAACGATAAAGAGAATTGGAGCAAAATTATAGATGTTTTAGTCAAAAAGATATTTATATATGACGGCGATCACAGCGTATTATTCAACTTCACAGATGATGATATAGAGAGCATAACCTTAGAGGACATGCAAAATGCAATGAATGAGGCAAAAGGAGTGCAATCTCTGACACGCACACTCCACCAACGTAAGACACGTCCGCACGAATTTTATTGGTTGATTTATTTACTTTTGCGATTTGTGCGGGCGAAATAATAATTTTGACAAGGAGCATACATAATTATGAAAACTCTTAGAAAATTATTATGTTTGACTTTGGCTGTTTTGCTGTGTGTGGCAGTGTTTTCTGCATGTGAGAATTTGTCCAAAAATTCAGAATGGGAAAAGATTGCACAAACCGTTATTGCAGATACAACTAAGGCAGATGCCAACTACAAAATATCGCAAGACGTATACAATACCATTGTTGACGGCAACAGTATGCATTCTAATGATAGCGTTTTTTATTATTCAAAATATATGAATAAAGAGCAAGATACGCTATATTTTTATGATTTGCATAATGATGTGTGGTATAAATCCCCACAAGCAAATCTTGGTTCAACAACACTGTCAAAGTACATATTTAATAATTGTGTTTTGTCTATACTGGAGCAAACACTCAACGATTTGGATAACGTTGTATATTTGGGCGGTCATAAATATAGTTATACTTTTGTATCTGAAATTGGTCTTGATGTCGTGGGATATGACCCTGTTTTTAATTATACTTTTACCACTGACGGCGAAAGGATAACTGAAATTATGTTAAGAGGCAAAACATACAAAATAACATACGGTGGTCAAACGATAGTTGTGCCTGATGCCATAGAGCCGCAAAAGCTTCCTAGCCCGCAAAATTTAAGCATGAACAATGGTGTTTTGTCTTGGGATTCGGTTGATATGGCTGTGGAATATGTTGTAACTATTTATTCAGGATCACATTATTGGGGTGCGCAGACAGTTCAAACAACGTCAATGAATCTATACGAACGTTTGGCAAGTCAAGTGACAGGCGGGCCTTGGACTTATCAAATCACCGTTAAGGCTTATTTTCCTGTGTTTGTATTGAGTTATAGCTCTGAAGAATCAATGCCCATAGATTATATATTCAACCATTAATTGCGGACGCGTGTTCGGCACACCCCATTCAAAAGCGAGAATAACAGACCGATACCGAAAACGGCGAAAATGCCTAAAACCCCTTGCAAAACAGCCTGTTTTGATGTAAAATAAAATCAGCGGAAAATGTTGGCAAGACATGCCTATGGTTCAGAACGCCTCATCTCCACAATCAAAATAATCCGAACCCATTAAATCGCATAGTATTTGGCAACGACCGGTTCGGATTTTTTGTTTATTTAAAGGATATAGAACAATAAAACATTGTTATCACGATCAACAATACTTGAGACGACACGGCAAAGTAACGACAATAAAAATCATTAGTTAATATATATCTAGAAGGTTTTATGAAAATAAAAGTTAAATCCGTGCTGATCTTTTCGGCGTTGGCGTGCCTTGTTATCGCTGTTGTTCTTATGACTTTGCCCTACGGTGTCATTATGAACTGGAGCGCACCTCCCGGTGAAACTTTGGAGCCAACCTATCATTCTTATTTCGACTTTCTTCCTTACGCTTATGGTCACTTTTTTCCTCCGATTACTGCAATCGCTACGGCAGTTTCGACAGCGTTTGTTTTATTGTATATCTTTTTAAATAAATTTCGTCTTGGCGCATTGATTTTGACATTGACAGCTGCAACATGCTCGATTTTAGCGATTGTTTTGCCCGCCAACATCACCGTCATAAGTATCATTGTCACGATATTGCTTGTCGCCACCGCAACCTTACAGTCCATCCATATATTTCATAAGAAGGGTTAAGTCCGTTTGTTTGTTTTCGTTGCGGCCCATCACTTTTCACATTTCATTTACAGCGTTCTTCAGTGTATAAAGATAATTAACTTGACTTCATTATTTAAATTATGATATACAATTAGAGATAAATAATTTTAAGGAGATTAATAAAAATGGGAGTACTTTTAGGTTTTTTATTTGCGATATTATGTTTATCGGCAATCGCCTTTTCTGTTTTTCACTTTATCGCTCTTCAAAAAAAAGCGAGCTCAAGTTGAAAATCAGAGGCTACATAAGCGCGGCAGTTGCCGTTATATTTTTGATAGTTTTTATATTTGTTCCCTTTGGATTTATTCAAATAAATGCCGGCGAAGTTGCTGTTGTTAAGGTATGGGGGGAAGCAAAGGAAGTAATATCAGAAGGATTACATTTCAGAAACGTCATAACCACAAAATATGAAATATATAATATCAAAACCCAACAGTTAGATATTACTAATCCGGTGTATACAAAAGATGCTCAACCATGCGATACCAGCCTTGTAGTACAGTATAGGATTAATGCTAAAGACACACTAAAGATTACAAAAGAATTTGGTTCAATGGATGTGCATCAAGCGGCGGTTTTTAAAGTTGCCCGAGAGAAAACCGAAGTTGTTTTATCCAGTTATAAAGCAATGGAACTTATTGAGAATCGCGGTCAGTTATCACCTTTGATTAAAGCAGAAATGCAAGGGTTTAAAATTGACTATGTTAAGGATGCAGAAGGCAATATTACTGATGCCGTTATTGCAAATGATATTACAAAAGAAGGATTGGAGACACGTTATTATATTTCAATTGAAAATGTAGCTTTAATAGATCTATCATTTAGTGATGCCTTTGAAGCTGCCGTAGAACAAAAGATGGTTGAACAACAAGCTGTTGAAAAAGCTAAGGCAGAAAAAGAAAAAGCCATTATTGCGGCAGAAAAAGATTTGGAGGTAGCTAAATTAGCAGCTGCTCAAGCTTTGGCAAAAGCACAAGGCGAAGCAGATGCTCAAGTAGCTCTTGCCAAAGCAGAAGCGGAATCCCTCAAAGTAAAAACAATAGAAGTTGCCAGAATGCTTGGTTTTGAAATTAAAGAAATCGAAAAAGAAGACGGAATAGATTATTATATTGATTATGAAGGAAAAAGCGATGAAGAGATCAGATTGATTAGTGAATATCTCAAATACATAGCATATCTTGAGGCATGGAACGGCGAATTGCCGAATGTTATAATGGACGGTAGCGGCAGTATTATAATTCCTATGCCTTAAGATTAAAACAAACGAAATATCCATTCCTGTGCCCAAAAAGAACCACGCCGGAGTCATCCAAAAATGCACACGTTTGCAAAGAGTCCTTACACAATAAGGACTTTTTTGTGTAGTGCCCTTTTTAAAAAGCCAATGCTCTGCATTTTTTAGTTTCGTCAGAATGTAGAGCAATTTTTTATTGTATTATTTAACAAACATCCGGACAAATTTTTGCATAATATGTAGTAAAAACTTTAACCTAGGAGAAAAATATGGTTTTAGATGCAATAGTTCAGCAGGCCAATAATAACGGCCTGTTGGTAAGAGAAATCACAACAGGCGAAGAAATCCGTGTACATACATCAGATTGGCGCAGGTTTTCACGCAATGATTGTCTAAGAATAACGCATGACGGCAGAATGACAATGAGTATACCGCCTCAAATAACAGCTATTTCTATAGAGTTATGCAGCCCTAACAGGCCTTGTGTGCCATCCGGACCTTGCGTACCGCCCATGCCACCTATGCCGCCTTCAAGACCAAGTGAAATGAGAGCCACTATAATCCAACGGCGCAGGGACGGGCTTTTGGTTATGGATTTAAGAAATAACCGGCAAATGTTTGTAAGAACGCCTCACGCCAATCATTTTTGCCCGCGCCAACGGATTTTGATAACTTATGATAATATACGAATGAATAATCCGCCCGAAATTGGAGCGATAGATATTATTCTTTTGTGCTGATTACGGTTTATTATGCCGGACATATCTCTTAATAATATAAGGTACTCCCGCATAATCACCACTCCCCGCCCATTCCATAAACGCTTGCGGTTTTTTCGTGTAAACCGGAAGAACCACATGGAATCCCCAAATTTATATATATACAGAAAGTCCTTGCAACAGCAGGGATTTTTTTGTTTTTATTCCTGAAGCAAAAATGCCCAGCTTGCAAGAGCATTTTTGCGAGCACAACAAAGGTTTAATATCCTTTATTTTGTGCTTTTCTTTATTATTTTGATTTCAGATTTTCCAATGTTTCTTTTTTATATTTTTCCAGCGTTTCATTGTCGATATCGGGAATCAAACAGTCATTGCACATTCCTAACGGCGAAACACTAATGTTTTGCAGGATACATGTTCTTTCTTTGTTATATATACAATAATAGAATTCACAAAAAATCATATTTTTCTCCTTCACCATTTTAAACCACTAAGTAGCATAATAACACTACTTAGTATTATTTGTCAATATTCTATGTACTAAAGTGGCATAATATAAACATGAAATCTGAAATATTTAATTCTAAACCATTAAAAAGAAAAATCAACGTTACTTTAGACGAAGAAGTAGTTATAAGAATTAAGAAACTAGCTGACAAAGATGATAGATCGTTTTCGCAGTATATCAATAAGGTGCTTAAAGAACATTTAAGCGAAAATGATTAAGGCATAATTGATTCATTTTCCATGCCGCGCACTCGCTTCCTCATTCCATGAACGCTTAAGGCATTCTAACCTTTAGAAGTCATCAATTTCATATGCAAACAAAAAGTTCTTGCTAAGTTAGGGGCTTTTTGCTAGAATAATACGTATGATTAATGAAAACTAAAAGAGGCTCAAGCCATATGCGATGAGATAATGCAATGTAAAAGCATAAATTTCGCAGATTTAAAACGATCACTAATCGAGGAAGTAGCAGGCGTGTATGTTATTTTTGATAGCATGGGAAAAACCTTATATGTTGGACGCACAAAAAACCTACGTAATCAACTGTATACAAATCATTTACATGGTAATCTTGCTCAAACCACACTTAAGAAATATTTACTGCTAGATAACGATATTCCCGAAGTTAAGGATGATCTCTCAATCGCAAAGAAATGGATAAGAGAAAATTGTTATTTTAAATACATTAAAATTCCAGACTCTCGAAAACGTGGACAAATAGAGGGGCTTTTAAGCTTTCTATTTGATGTGAAGTACATAGAGGATGAACATTAATATCAACATAGAATAATATTTTATGCACAAAGGTTGAAATTATTAAAAATGGATATTTTAAGGTGGATTTTATATTTTTTTATTTATGCCTTTGTAGGATGGATTTGTGAAGTAATATATTGCTTTATTAAAGATAAAAAATTCACAAACAGGGGGTTTTTGTTCGGCCCGATTTGCCCGATATACGGCTATGGCGCGCTGCTAATTTTATTTCCACTTTATCCTTTAAAAGAGCATTGGTATTTGATTTTAGCTCTTGGTTTTATTCTAACTTCTGCTTTAGAATATACTACTAGCTATATAATGGAAAAAATCTTTAAAATGCGTTGGTGGGATTATTCAAATCACAAATTCAATATACGCGGTCGCGTTTGTTTGTTCAATTCTACGCTTTTTGCAATTATGGTTATGGCATTGGTTTATTTAATACATCCGCAAATAATAAAAATAATCGATGTGTTTCCAAATATTGGCTTAATAATATCGGCTTCAGCGTTGTGTGCGGTTTATCTTGCCGATAATATATATTCATTTATTTCTGTCGCAATATTCAGCAAATTTATTGTAAAATATCATGCACTTAAAGAGGATATCAGGGAAAACTATAATGGCGAATTTTCTAAATATGTTTACACTCGCTTAATTAAAAAATTTCCAAGATTACGTTCTATAAAATCTCCGGAAGTTTTTGAAATCATTAAACAAAAAATAATTTCAGAAAGAAAACGCATTAAAGAAAAGATACGCAGTTTTAAAGATGAGTTTATTTTACTTGACAATAAAAACAAGGAAGAGAATGAAGCCAACTTGACGCATGAGGATACAATAAACGAAAAATAATTAAGCCATTGGGAACTCGGTGGAGTCATCAATTTTATACACAATTAAGAATCCACCAGCTAAGCTGGTGGATTTTCTTGTGCGGGCATAGCCCTATTAGATTGGCAGCCCCTTAAGGGACATGTTGATTCCGACACTTGCAATACCGTTACTTCTTGTTGAACGGATCCATGTATTCCTTGATACTTATTTGGTCTGTTATCATATCTTCTTTTTCTTGGTTGCGGATATACTCTGCTATCGCTTTCTCATTCCTGCCTACATTGCTACATAGAATCCCCTGCACCAGAAATGTCTCTGACCGTACTTATACTTTAGATTTGCATGGCGTTCAAACAGAATGAGCGCACTCTTGCCCTTTAGGAATCCTACGAAACTTGACACTGATAGTTTCGGCGGTATTTCTACATACATGTGTATGTGATCGGGGCAAGCATGCGCTTCTATAATCGTTACCCCCTTCCATTGACACAACTCTCGCAGTATCTTGCCTAAATCTGCTTTTAGTTTTCCGTATATTTCTTTTCTTCTGAATTTTGGTGCAAATACTATGTGGTACTTGCAGTTCCATTTTGTATGTGCTAGACTGTTATTATCCATTTTGGATTGCCCTCCTTTGCTTTAGTTGCTGGTGTCGGAACCATAACTTATTTTAGCAAAGGAGGGCCTTTTTATCATTATGGAACGCTAAAGCTCTTTCTGGTACCACTAGCATAGCTAGTGGTTTAGGATACAAGCAAAAAATCCTTGCAACAGCAGGGATTTTTGTTTTTTATTTTGTGTTTTCCTTTATTATTTTTGATGCAAACCTTTGCAACATTTCTTTTTTATATTTGTCCAGCGTTTCATTGTCGATATCGGGAATCAAACAGTCATTGCACATTCCTAACGGCGAAACGCTAACGTTTTGCAGGATACATGTTCTTTCTTTGTTATATATACAATAATTGAATTCACAAAAAATCATATTTTATTATCCTTTACCTTTTTCAATATGCCAATTATATATAACCATTGGTTAGAAGTCAAGATTTTACTAACCATAAGTTAGCATAATATTAATATGAAAACTATAAAAGAACGGTTGATTGAGGAAATTGAACTATCAGGATTAACTACGGTTGAAATAGCGAAAAAAGTAGGTGTGAGTTCTGAAATGATTACTCAATACAAAACTACTGCCAAAATGCCCAGCCTTGAAACTTTCGCATTGCTTTGTAAAGTTTTAGAAGTTTCTGCAGACTATATTCTTGGCTTAGAAGATTAATTCTATGATTTATCAAGGGTTTTTGTCTATAATTAATGCATAAAAGTTAGCTAATACGTCGCAAAAACATTCTTATTTGGTTAAAGAGGATGAAATCTTTATTTTGATCCTATTCGTTCCAATACTTCTTTTTTATATTTGTCCAGCGTTTCATTGTCGATATCGGGAATCAAACAATTCTCACACATTCCTAGCGGTGAAATATTAATACCATTTAAAATGCATTCATTTCTTTTGTTGTAAATACAATAATTAAATTCGCAAGAAATCATAATTTTCTCCTCTATAGGAACCAATAATACTTCTTACAGTTGTAAGAAGTCAAGTATTTTTCTTTCAGTTGTGAGAAAAATATTAGCATGGAGAATAAATTTGCCGATAAGTTAAAAGAATTAAGGATTGAAAAGGGATTAGGGCAAGTGGAATTAGCGCAAAAATTGAGTGTAAGCAAAGGTATAATAAGCATGTGGGAAAATGCTGAAAGAGAACCTACAATGAACTCCCTAATACGTTTATCTCAATTTTTTTGCGTTTCTATCGATTATCTTGTCGGCTTAGAAGATTAATTTCTACACTTAAAAAAATAATGCTGTTAACGCATTTAATAGCAATTATGGTGGATTGTAATGATTATTATTAAAACAAAATATGGGTATTGAAAAGAAAGTTTTAAGCTTACGCTTGGATGATGAAATCATAGCAGAATAAAACGGCTTGCCGAAATGGAAAACCGTAGTTTATCTAATTTTATAGAAACAGTTTTAAAAAAATTCATACAGGAATCGAATCAAAAAGAATAAAAGCCAGTTAGCTTCCGCATTGCATGATACTAACGGCTTTTTTTTCGTGTACAATATTAATTCCTTATCATTGCATTACTTCACTAATTCCGCTAATTTTAAGGTTGTATTGGCATTCCTTACAGTGACCGCATTGTAGGCTTTTTTGTTTTTCATAATCTTTGAAATACTCGCCTGATTGTATGTTGCAAGCGGAGTTGTCCAAAAAATGACTTCACCATAATGCGCCATCCTTTCATCGGGCAGATTTATCTCATCAAACCCTTCAAAAAATTCACTAACAGTAACCGGCGGAATAAGAAACATCGCTTCGCTGTATGTTCCCTCTGTTTTGTTCCACCAAGCAGGAGCGTGAGCCGCGGCATCAATCAGTTCTGCGGCTATCAAAATAAGCACAGTAATTTTAAGCCCGAATACTGATTCAATCAATTTTTCGCAATCATTCTTTACGGCAATTTTGTCAAGGCCGCTTTCAAATATTACGTTGCCGCTGTTAATATAAGTAAACACATTTTTAAAGCCGTTTTTTTCAAACACCTCTTTCAATTGCGGCATAGGGATTTTATTTTTGCCGCCCACGTTAATTCCGCGCAATAAAGCTATGTATTTTATCATTTATTTATTTCTCCTCTACTATATCCTAAGCTTTTATGCTATCATACATCTGTTAAGTAATTAATTTTGAAAATTACTAAACCTGAAGATATACAATAGAACAAAAATGCGCTGTTGAATTCAGATAGCGCATTTTTAGTTCTTTGATTTTAAATTTTTGCTTTGATTATTCTCTTATATGTCTATACAACTAATGTCTGCAGGCATAGCGAACAGATTTTTTAAGCAACAAAATGATAAATAAGTCCGAAGAGAGCAAGTAAGAATAATACGCCCATCGTGCAAGTGTCGATTATGGCGTTGCGGTATTCGGGCGATTTGCGGCTTGTTTTGCCTGTGAGTACAAGTATGTGCTTAACAAGCATTGGTACATCGGCAACCATAAATACGATGAGTCCGGCAAGCATGAGTGTATTATTGGTGAAAACGCCCACAATTGCAAGTATCGCACCAACAAGCATCAATAAATGGCAAATCTGTTTTATGCCAAATGGCTTAAAGTACGCGATAAATATGTTATCCTTTTTCTTTTCTCTAATCATTTTGAAAACTCCAAAAAATATTTTATTCTTTTTTTTACAAGCATTTAAGTTTTTTATGTCAACTGCCGCAAAACAATTCTTTTGATTTAATTATTAATTATTTTAAACTGCGGCTGCCCGGTTTGACAGCAGGAATCCCGGAGCGGCATAGCGGGCAATCAGCAGCTTCGTAGGAAGTAATTTCCATAGACAGCAAATTGACGAACGGAACAGAAAAATCTACCGCGCCGTTGCTTCTGTCTACTATGCTGGCAACCGCCACAGGCTCGCCGCCTAGCGACCTAACAAGTTCGACAACTTCCTTTACAGAGCCGCCGGTGGTCACAACATCCTCAGCAACGACAACACGCGCACCTTTTGGAATTTCGAACCCTCTTCTAAGGGACATTTGTCCGTCCTGACGCTCGGCAAAATAATTGTTAATTCTTAGCTGGCGGGCTAATTCGTAACCCAAAATAATGCCTCCCACCGCAGGTGAAACTATACAATCCGCTTTGTAGGCTTTTAGTTTTTCGGCTAGAGCGGAACATAGCTTTTCGCTTTCCTCGGTATCCACAAACAGCTTGGCGCATTGCATATAGGTATCTGCATGTCTGCCGCTGGTAAGAATAAAATGTCCCTTTAAGACTCCGCCCGTTTTTTGAAAGGATTTTAAAATATCTTCATTAGTAAGTGTCATTCGCCTCAAAACCTCTTTTTAATTATTTCTAACAAAAACGTAAACAATCAAATATTATTGGCTTGTTTGGTTGAAAGTATCAATCTATTACCGCCCCAAATTAACGGAGCCTAATATTCAAGCGTACCAACAATCTCATTGATATCGTTAATTTTACTACTTTTCATTAATTCTGTCAACTCTAAAGGCAGTTGATTTCCTGCATTAGGATTAAAAAAGTTGACCGTCCCTATCTGAATGGCACGCGCACCCGCTATCATAAACTCCAAAATATCCGCCGCCGAAACGATACCTCCTAATCCTATGATAGGAATTTTGACAGCTTTGTAGCAAAGATGCACCATTCTAAGTGCGACAGGCTTGACACAAGGACCTGAAAGGCCGCCGTAAATGTTCTTTAAAATCGGTTTTCTTGTCTTATAGTCGATAGCCAGTCCCGTCAAGGTGTTGATAAGAGATATGGCATCAGCTCCCCCCGCCTCCGCCGCACGGGCATTATCCGCGATATTTTCGACATTGGGCGAAAGTTTGATGATAAGTGGTTTTTTCGAGACTTTTCTCACAGCGCGGGTGATATGCTCGACACTGTCAGGCTTAATACCAAATGCCATACCGCCCTGCTTGACATTGGGACAGCTGATATTTAATTCTATCATGTCAATGTCCGTATCGGATAGCCTTTCGCAAATAGCTACATATTCTTCCTCCGTATTTCCTGCGGCATTTGCAATAATAACAGTATTATTGCTCTTTAAAAATGGTAAATCCTCACTAATAAAAGATTCAACACCCGGATTTTGCAGTCCGATGCTGTTGAGCATACCCATGTTTGTCTCTGCAATTCGCGGACTGTCATTTCCCTCTCGCGGCAAAAGCGTAAGTCCTTTGGTACACACTCCGCCAAGAGAGGAAATATTGTAAAATAAATTGTACTCCCTGCCAAACCCGAAAGTTCCGCTCGCAGTGATTATAGGATTTTTGAATTCTACTCCAGATATATTAACCTTTGTGTTCATAGCACCATATCCTTTAGATCAAAAACAGGCCCGTCTATACAGACTCTTTTATTTTTCGCCTCGCCGTTTTCGTTTTTAACCTTGCAAGTACAGCCAAGACAAGCACCCACTCCGCAAGCCATACGTTGCTCCGTTGAAGCAAAAGCGGGCACATTATGCTTTTCGCTGAAAGTTTTTACAGATTTAACCAAAGAGTTTGAACCGCAAACCAAAATAACGTCAGGCTTAACGCTGTCAAAATCTTCCTCTAATATAGGAACCTGATAACCCTTTTTGCCGTAGCTGCCATCATAGGTACAAATTGTAGTTTTGGATAAAGCTGCAAAGTCTTTTTCGAACAAAACATGCTCCTTGCTTTTAAAACCCAAATAGCAATGATACTCTCTGCCAGGATAGCTTTTCATAATGCCCAAAAGCGGCGCGCAACCGATACTGCCGCCAACTATCACAACTTTTTTCCAAGAGTTTTCAAGATAAAAACCGTTGCCTAACGGCAAAATCGCCTTTAACTCATGCCCCGGCTCCACCATCGACAAACTGTCCGTCCCCTTGCCCTTTCGCTCGACCGCTATACAAACATAGTTTCTGTCCCATTTATAAATACAAAACGGACGCCTCAAAATAGCGTGCTTTGCCGGCGTTTCAATGTGCAAAAACTGTCCCGCTACTATATCCGGAAGAGTCTCATCCGAGAATAGCTTTAATTCGAATACGTTGTCCCCTAGCGGTTTATTATGCTGTACAGTAAATAAAATATCTTTCATCGTATTAAAAAAATTTAATCCTTTTTTAATTTATCCTAAAAAACTTGTTTATAGCTAAGAGTAAAATCCGCAAAGCTATATTTTGCCGCCCGCAGGATTATACCGGCTGATAAAAGCATTATAGTCAAATCGCTATTTTGCTTTCCCGACTTTTTTCATTGCATTGTATAAATCTTGCTGCATTTCTACCGCCGCATTGTATGCGGCCATATCGAATGATTGTCCGCGGAATTTGTCTTTTTTGCAGGCACATATTATGCCGCGTGAATTGTTGACGATTGCTCCGATGCCATCTTGATTGAAACAAACGGTAAGATCGTCTGCAGTACCGCCTTGCGCTCCATATCCAGGAACAAGAAAGAATGTGTGAGGCAAAAGCTTCCTGAGTACTTCAGCTTCCTTAACATGAGTTGCGCCGACAACTGCACCCACATCCGAAAAACCATTTTTGCCCATCAATGGGGCACCCCATTTCTCAACAAGCTTACCCATACTTTCATATACCATACTGCTATCGGAAAGTCTAAGGTTTTGGAGTTCGTCACTAGACGGATTGCTGGTTTTGACAAGAATAAATACGCCCTTGTCGCTTGTCTTACAGTCGGCTAAAAACGGGTCGATACCGTCGCTGCCAAGATAGCCGTTAATGGTAACAAAATCACTCTCAAAAGCGGTGATTTTTTTGCCGCCAACCTCAATACCCCCTAAATATGCCTTGGAATAGTATGCCGCAGTTGAGCCGATATCGTTGCGCTTTACGTCCGAAATTACCAAAAGTCCCTTATGTCTTGCAAGTTCCAATGTCTTTTTGAAAGCCTGCATTCCCGCAAGCCCATACTGCTCGTAACATGCAATTTGCACCTTGATAGCCGGAGCCATCACACTTATACGCTCTATTATTGCTGCGTTGAAATCATAAATAGCCGCGCCGATGTCCTCAAAAATCCTACAAGACGCTTGAACATTCTCCGGCAAATATTCAAATATTGTATCTAGTCCGATTACGCTTGGGTTTTTTAATCGGTTAATTCTTTCTATTAATCTATCTATCATAATGCTTTAACTCCTTTATATATCCGTCCACTATTACGGTGTCTACTACACCGGTAAGTTTCCAATTGTTAAACAAACTATTTTTTCCCTTTGATATGAATTTTGAAGAATCTACTGTGTATGCGTAGGATAAATCCACAACAATTATGTCTGCCGCTGCGCGTTCCTTTATACCGTCTGTATTTAGCCCTAAAATCCTTGCAGGATTGTAGCTCATAAGGCTTACAAGCTCGGTTATATCTATATGCCCGGCCTCGACAAGGTAGGTGTACGCCACAGCAAAGGCTGTCTCAAGTCCGCTTGTTCCAAATGCGGCAAGATTAAATTCGATGTTCTTATCGCTCTCGTGGTGCGGCGCATGGTCGGTAGCAATAGCGTCGATCGTACCGTCCTTTAGCCCCTCGATTATTGCGTCTATATCTGTCTGCAATCTAAGCGGCGGGTTAATTTTTGCGTTTGTATTGTAAGCAAGAATTTCGTCGTCGCTTGCGCTAAAGTAGTGCGGACAGGTTTCCGCAGTTACTTTTACTCCGCGACGTTTTGCCTGCCTTATAATTTCTACGCTATTTTTTGTACTGACGTGCGCAATATGCACTTTTGCTTCTAACGCCTCAGCAAGGAGTATGTCTCTGGCTGTCATAGCTTCCTCTGCCACTCTAGTTATTCCTTTAAGCCCCGAAACAGTGGAGTTAAGCCCTTCGTTAACCACCCCGTCGCCCGAAAGCTGCGTATCCTCCGCGTGGCTTATCAGCAAAATGTCATGTCCTTTTGCGTATTCAAGCGCGTTTCTCATTATTGCAGAATTGGACACAGGCTTGCCGTCGTCAGATAATGCAATCGCACCGGCCGCCTTCATAAGTCCGAACTCAGAAAGCTCCTCGCCCTTCTGACCCTTGGTTATCGCTCCAATAGGATAGACCTTGGCATTATCCGCCTCACACGCCCTGTCTCTGATATATTTGATAATGTACGGATTATCGACGGACGGATTGGTGTTTGGCATACAGGCAATCGATGTAAATCCGCCGTGAATAGCCGCGTATGTTCCGCTTGCAATGTCCTCTTTATGCTCAAAGCCAGGTTCTCTAAGATGGCAATGCATGTCCACCAGCCCCGGCAAAACTGTTTTACCATTAGCGTCTATAATTTCGTCAGCATCACATTCTATCTCATCCGCGATCTCAGAAATTCTGCCACCCTCGATTAAAATGTCTTTTTTATCCAAGCGGTTTTCTAAAACTACCGCGCCGTTTTTAATTAATATTTTCATAAATACTCTCCAAATTAAGCTGTCAAAAGCATATCTAATACCGCCATACGAACAGCCACGCCGTTTGTAACTTGGTCTAATATCACGCTCTCTTCCCCGTCCGCTACGGCAGTTGATATCTCAACTTCTCTGTTTATAGGGCCCGGATGCATTACGATAACGCCGGCGTCGGCTGCTTTAATCAGCTTTTCGCTTATACCGTAGAAGTTATTATATTCTCTTGCGCTAGGAAGAAGCCCCGACTGCTGCCGCTCAAGCTGCAAACGTAATCCCATAATTACATTCGCGCCCTCCACCGCCTTTTCGATATCGTAACAAACGGTAACACCCATCTTATCAATCTCAGCCGGCATAAGAGTGCCAGGACCGACGCAGGTAACAGACGCGCCCAGCTTTGTCAATCCCCAAATATTACTTCTTGCCACACGCGAGTGCTTGATGTCGCCGGCGATAACTACTTTTAAATCTTTAAAGTCCCCGAATCTTTCGTACATAGTAAGGAAATCTAAAAGCGCTTGAGTAGGGTGTTCGTTTGTACCGTCGCCGCCGTTAATTACCGACGCCTTGACATTTCTCGCTAATAAATGCGGCGCACCGGACATATTATGACGGATGATGATAGCGTCTGCCATAAGCGCGTCAAGAGTGTATCCCGTATCTATAAGAGACTCTCCCTTTTTGACGCTCGAGGTTGCAACCGAAAGCGAAACCACTCCTGCGCCTAACATTTTTGCAGCGTTTTCGAATGAAATCTTGGTGCGCGTGCTATTCTCATAAAACAAAGTAGCCACGCTTTTATTGCCTAATTTATTAATTTTTTTTACATCGAGGGCAAATACCTTTTTCATTTCGGCCGCAGAGAGGATTATTCTTTGAATCTCATCAACCGAAAGATCTTTTAGCCCTAATAAATCTTTCCTCTTATACATAGCGCCTCCAAAAATTATTATAGCATAACAATCACGATTTATCAATAACAAATTGCAAAAACAGTAACAATTTTTGTTTTTTCCAAAAAGCATTATATCCGAAAAAGAAAAAAGCGGCTGCTTGATAGAATATAATCCTTCAATATGCCGCTTCTTTTTTTATTCTTTTTTTCTTGACAGACAGCGTAAAAATAACAAGTGAAATGTCTTTTTAAATTACCTTTTTATAAAACTAATTACGAATTATAACTACCGAAGGATTGCCTGCACCGCTAAAGGCATAGTCATAAATGTAAGCATTGGCGGAAACCGTTATTGCCGTTAAACTGGCACAATTAAGAAAAGCATATGTATAGATATTTTCAAGCTTACTATTCTCCTCAAATTCCACTCCATTAAGCTCTGTACAATAGGCAAACGCACCTATCAATATATCGCTTACGTTAGACGGTATTACTACTTCCGCTAAGCTGTTGCAATGAGCAAAGGCATGCACGCCTATTCTTGTTACGCTTATCGGAATATTTATCTCTCTAAGATTTGCGCAATCATAAAATGCGTTAGCCCCGATTTCTGTAATCACGCTGCCTGTTTCAAAGCTCACCGCCGTTAGTCCCGTACAGCCATAAAATGCGCCGGCAATATTGGTCACATTAGCAGGTATTACTATCCCGCTAAGACTTTCGCATTTATGAAACGCATTTGCTTCTATGCTTGTCAAATTACTTCCATAATCGAATGTCACCGAAGAAAGATTAATACAGTTACTAAACGCAAATGTCCCTATACTCTCTACGCTTGCAGGAATTGTTATTCCTGTTATCCCGGATTTATCCGTAAATCCGTAGTCCGCTATTTTTGTTACCAAAAGCCCATTATATATGGAAGGAATTATTACGTTTCCGCTTGCAGATCCCACAGAAACCTCGTATTCCGTTCCGTAGTTGATAAGAGTGTACTTAAGCCCATCGGTATAATTCTCCTCCCAAACCGCAACAAGGGTAATATTGTTGACAACAGGCGCAGTCCAATCATATTCTTGCGTTAGATTTGTTGACAATGCCCAAAACTTGAAAGTACATTCCTTAACCGGAATGATTTCCGGCTTGCTTATTATATCGCCAACACTTAATGACACCGCGTCAAATTCACCGATTCCGCCATTAACATTAAAAATCACCATCGGAGCATCTTCCCATTTTGCGTAATATGTCCCGGTAGGCGCATTAGTTAAATCCGCATTGTAAGATGCGCCGTCAAATGATGGGTCTGAAAACCATCTTTTAAAGGTGTATCCTTCCCGGTATGGCGCAGAAATGGGCTCGGGATAAGTTATTATGAGCGGCATTATAGAAAACGCCTCATCAGCAAACATATACCCGCCATATTCATTGTCAACGCTTTCGCCATATTCGTCATCAAGAAAATCATTCAATGAAAACATAGAGCCATAGCTGAAAGCATTATAGTTATACATAATACTTGTAAACATCATGCTCGTTGTTTTGGTATAGGAAATTACATAATCCTTAGCGGTAGACAAACTACAACCCCAAAAGACGTAGCGGGCATTAGAATCCCAATCGTTTTCCCAACCGTCAGGTTTAGATGACGCATCGGTATAAACTGTTGTAAAAGCTTTTACGGCATAAAAAATATTTGAACCGATATGTATCACAGTTGACGGTATTGTTATACTCAACAAATTGATGCAATTAGTAAATGCGCCGTTGCCGATAGACGTAACTCTAGACGGTATAATAAGTTTTTTTATACCGGCACAAAAAGCATAATCTCCGATTCCATTTACATTACTCGGAATGGTACTGGATTTGCAGCCCAAAATCAAAGTGTAGGTATACTTGTCTATAATACAATTTCTTTCGCTTTTGTAATAACGATTATTACTCTTAACCGTAATACTACTAAGCGCAGAACAACTCCAAAAAGCAGTACTGTCAATATCGTTTAAGCTATCTGGTATCACAATACTTTTTATTTTAGTAAAAGCAAATGCTTTGTTCCCGATACTTAGCAAGCCTTCCGGCAGTATAATATCTGTTAAATTATTACACAGCATAAAAGCATTTTGTTCAATATGCTTCAAGGCGCTTGGCAAAGCGATACTTGTTAAGCTACTGCATACAGCAAAGGCAGCAGATCCAATGCTAGTCACAGTATCAGGTATGGTTACATTCGTCATATTTTCGCAAGAGAGAATGCGCCGTTTCCAATCCGTGTTACCGTTTTTCCGCCAATTTTTGACGGTATATTAAACTCTCCTGTCGGCCTGAAATTTAGTCCCATTTCAATAGTGCCATCGGCTAAATCGTTAGTCCAATAAGCGGCGCTTTCAACAGCTTTAAACGCATCCAATATTTTCTGACTGCTAGGATTTACGATTGGATCGGTTAGATATGAATAATTATTAAGGATTGCGGCCTTTATTTCCGCTGTAGTAGCATCGGGTTTTACCGATTTTATTAATGCCGCCACGC
>JALQSN010000199.1:0-84307 GCA_023690525.1 Holotrichia oblita
AACATTTTTCTTTTTTGAGGTATACCAGAATGTCGTCTTCATGGATTAAGCCATTTTCACATGAGGGTATCAGGGCGGAATTGTGACAAAAAGGACAGCGGAGATTACAACCGCCCGTAAAAACTGTACATGCTGTAATGCCGGGATAATCCAGCAGCGTAAATTTTTGCAAGCCCATGACTACCATGTTATTATAATAGCATTGCTAAAGAGCCTTGTCAAATAATGGTCGGGATAAATTATTACCGAAGTCAGCTTGTTAAAGACTTTGTCAGAGCCTGTCTAATATAAGACAGTAATATCGAAATTTTGGCAGTATCTGAGAAATAAATTTACGGTGCAATTAAAATCTTATTTTAGGTGAAAAATTTTCTGCAGTTTAACGCTCGATTTTTTACGATTTAATTATTGGAACGGCCTTGCTGCTTGCCGAAAAGTCTCAAGCAGAATTGAAATAATGGTTAAATCTCTTGACAGGTTCAAATCCCTCTTTCTCCGCCAGACTCATCCCCAGACGAACACCCTATAACGGGCGAGGCGTTTGGGGATTTTTCATTTTCTCCGCCTTTGATAGATTTGTCAAAGCCCGTATCATCGTCATTTTCAGGCGGGGTTAAGTCATCCTCTTTTTCCGAATAAAGGTAAGGTTTATCAATAGGGTTAAAGAAAATCCGTATTTTGCGATTGCCAAGTTCCACACGTTTTACAAAGCGGTCAAACAATAATTTCCTGTTTTCAGCGACAGAGTAATCAAGGGCGGTTAAGGAAAAGAGGAAGTCCGCGCATTCTTCTATACCCAAAATTTTGGGTTTATGGCTCTCTAACTTTATTATCTCAATATCAAGCTGCTCTTTCTTTAGCTTCAAGCTGTTCGAGCATTTCCTTTGTCGCCGGAGTAATGATACCCATGCGGATTGCCGCCAAAGTATTCTGCAATTCCTTTTCGTTTTGGGCTTGTTCACGTTTAAGTAAATTAAGGCTATCGTCGCTTTTAATCCTCGCGTTAAAGTTGTTTGTCATATCTTTAGCGACGGTCATTATGTATTTGCGCTGTAATATATACTGTTCTATTTTCTCAATGATGTAATCCTCAAGCATATCGCGCCGGACAGCTTTCTTTACGCAGGTTCCTTTTTTCCGTTTGTTAGATTGGCATTTATAGTAATAATATGTATTGGTTTTGCCTGTGCCGCTTTCGCCGTTAATAGGATTGCCGCAGTGCATACAAGACAGCTTGCCGCTTAAATAAAACGGTATAGGACATTTGAAATGAGAGGTACGGCGGCTGTTGGCTTCCATATTGATACCTACCTTTTTGAATAACGCTTCGTCTACAATGGGCGGGATTATGTTTGTGTATACGACATCGTCAATGCGGAAGATGCCGCAATATTTTTCGTTATTGAGTATATTTGAAATACGGTTAATAGTCCAAACGGCGCCGCGCTTTGTCCTGTGTCCCTGTTCGTTGAGTTCGGCGGCTATGTTTTTAAGCAGAACGCCCCGGGCGCAGTCGGTAAAAATCTTTTTGACGTTCTCGGCTTCGCGTTCGTTTATAACCCATTTCTTATTAACAACATCGTAACCGTACAGGACATAACCGCCGGTGAAATTGCCTTTTATATAGCTTTCCTTTAATCCGCGCCGCACCTTGACCGACAATTCCGCCGAGTAGTATTCTGAATATCCTTCCAGGATTGACTTTCAAACATGATACCTTCGGGCGTATCGGATATGCCTTCCGTCGCGGAAATAACCTTGACTCCGTTGTTCCTTAAAGTCCGTTTATGTACCGCGCTGTCGTAACGGCTGCGTGAAAAACGGTCAAGCTTATAAACGATAACGTAATCAAAGTTACCGTTAAAGCTGTCTGCAATCATACGTTGAAAATCGGGGCGCTCATCATTCGTTCCCGTCATAGCGCGGTCAATATATGTGCCTATAATACGGTAGCCTTGCCGTTCGGCAAACTCTGTTATTACTCTTATCTGTCCGTCAATGGATTGTTCCTGTTGGCTTGACGAGGAGTAACGGGCGTAGATTACAGCGTTATTTCTTTGTGCCGTCGCCGTTGTCATCTTTGAATAATTCTTCAAATCCACCTCCTCATTCGTATTGTGGTATACAAATTTGAGATACAAATATCTATCTTCTTCCCGTATCCCGCGCAGCTTCATAGCTTCGTTACAATACGCCGCTTCCTGTTCGGCAGACCATTCCGTTGCGTCGTCGCTCAAATCCAGCTTGTCCAAAAGATAATTATGGTCGTCGTCGCTCAGGTCAAAATCGAACATTAAGTCAACTGTTTCACGGCTCGGCTTTCCGTCGTCAACGTAAGGATAGTCGCCTAATACCTCTTTGACATCCTGTTTTGTCTGTTCGATTTTAGCTAACAAATCGCCGTGGTCGTAAACCTTTTCATCGCTGCCGCGTAAGCTTGTATATACTTTTTTCGCTGTAAGATTTTTCATGTCGCCGCCCATACGGAAATATTTGAAAAGGTCGTCGGCAAATAAACTTGCTATACTTTCGGTATCTTTCAGTTTAAGCGGCTTTTTGTTTTTACGCTTTTCACTTTGCCACCTCGTTCAAAATCTTAAATGACTTAACGGCTTCCTTTATGCCGTCGCTGTTTACAGTATAATAAGTATACTTCCATACGTTCTCTGCGTTGAGTATGCCGCCCCTGACCATCTGCGACAGGTGGTATGACAAAGTAGGCTGCGCTATATTCAGGTGTTTCATAATCTCCACGCCTTTCAATCTGCCTTTGCCGATTATACAAAGTATCTGTAACCGCGTTTCATGCGCGAACAGGTTTAGCGTTTTTAAACAGTCGGTTAACTTTTCGTATTCCATAGCTACCTCTGATTCAATCAATTTAATGATAGTATAACAAAAAGAAATAACAGAGTCAACTGCTCAAATAGCATATATTGAATTATATGAAATATTTTATTTCAAGCAAATGCGTTTTCGCACCTCTTGATTTTTACCCCTGTTTTGCCCCCTAGGGTTTTGAGAGGATTCTTTGATTGTATGGCGCGTAAATTTTGTTGTCGATATAAATGTCGTCAGAATGTTTTGAAGTCTTAAAATCTAAGTTTTTACTGTTTTGACATTTCAGTTTTTCTATAAAAATATAGCTGTTTCGTTGAAATGATCAGGCTTGTCCAAATTTGGACAAAGCCTTATGATCCGCGCTAAAGGGTTTGGCAAATTTGCCAAATCAATGTTCCAAAAAATTTGGCGGTAATTTTAAGTAGCTGATATCAAATATCTTCCGGTTAGTTTTGTCATAATTTTCGATTTGGAAATTTGTAAAAAGTTTTTATCCTATCTTTGGCAATTTTTGCTCAAAGTCTTATTTGTATAAAATTTTTTTGAATGGTTTGCAAAATATTTTGCCAAACCCTCCAAAGATTTATTCCTCATGTTCCGCAAATGACTTTTGTAATTCCATACCTATTTTAATTCCATAGTTAAGAATTTTGATTTTTAAGTTATAGTAAATATAGTCTATTTTGTTTTCGATTGCCAAGGCATAAGAGGTCAGTAATGACTTCGCTTTTTCGTTAAGTTCTGGCATTAACTCTTTTAAGGTTTCCTGTTCGTTTGTAAAAAACCAAGTTTCGCTCTCTGTTTTTTCTATGGCTTCCTTCCATTTCGGTAAAAGTTCCTTATCTAATAAATCGTATAATGTTGATTCTTCCATTTTGTTTTAATCCTCCGATGGTAAGAGTATATATCACGCAGTAGAGTATTGTCAAGCGATATTACATCTATCACGCAATAGCGTAAAATGAAATTTTAGTAGTCTACTGCGTGTATACTTATTGTTAATGAATACTTTTCCGATTGTATTAAAAGAATTGATGGAAGATAAACCGATAGACGCAAAGTCTTTAGCTGCGCATCTTGGATTAGCTTATCCGTCTATCATATACGAATGGTTAAAAGGCGAAAAAAGCTTGCTGCTTTCGACTGCCGTTAAAATTGCAAATTATTTCAATTGTTCGCTCGATTATCTTTTCGGACGTACTAATGATTATAAAAGTGGGGGCTATAAAGAATGTCCGCCGTTTGATTTGCGTTTCAGGGAAGTCCTTAAAGAACAAAAGATATCTCAAAACAAATTAACGAAAGATAAAGTTATTTCACGCGGCAGTTTGAATAGTTGGTTAAATAAAAAGCAAACTCCGCATATAGAAAGCATAATTAAACTTGCAGATTATTTAAATGTAAGTATGGATTATCTTGTCGGCAGGGAGAAATAAAAAAATAGTTCGTGCTATTTTTCCTGCACAAAGTCAAAGCGAAAACGGGGTGTCCCCGTTGTTCAAGACACAAAAAAAGTGAGATGCCGGCTGCGTGTAAAATATACACGCAAAGCCAAAGTGCATCTCACTCTTATCCTGCTCGCTTTTTAGCCTGTCGGCAAATTGCCGCTATCCTTTGTCCATGTTATGGTCGCGTCGCCCGTCGCCGTAAGCGTTGCACTGTAAGCCGTTCCTGTCGTGCCGCCGGCAAGCGTTGCCGTTGTGATTGTAGGAGCTATCGGATTAGGAATATACGCCGTTGCGGTAACAGTAAGTGTAAGGGTAGTAGTGGTCTGCTGTGTTCCTGCGCCTTTATTCAGAGTTACAGTAAAGGTGTAGCTTCCGTCTGTGCCGTCAAGGTCACTTACTGTTCCTGCCGTTGCGGGTGTTAATGCTCCGTCAACAACAACGGCTGTTACGCCGTTAAGCGACAAACCATCGATGATAGCTTGAGCCGCCGCTTTTGCTTGTGCGATAGTGGTGATGTTTGCTTGTGCGCCTGCATAGGTTTCGTTTTCGACTAAGCCTTTTGCTGTGGTAATGTCTGCGTTGTCTTGTGTTGTGTCATACACAGTTGCCGTTATAGCAAGAGTCAGTTGTATTGTAGTTTGTTGTGTTCCTGCGCCTTTATTCAGAGTTACAGTAAAGGTGTAGCTTCCGTCTGTGCCGTCAAGGTCACTTACTGTTCCTGCCGTTGCGGGTGTTAATGCTCCGTCAACAACAACGGCTGTTACGCCGTTAAGCGACAAACCATCGATGATAGCTTGAGCCGCCGCTTTTGCTTGTGCGATTGTGGTGATGTTTGCTTGTGCGCCGGCGTATGTTTCGTTTTCGACTAAGCCTTTTGCCGTGGTAATGTCTGCGTTGTCTTGCGCTGCGTCATACACAGTTGCCGTTATAACAAGAGTTAATTGTATACTAGTCTGCTCTGTTCCCGCGCCCTTATTCAGCGTTACCGTAAATGTATAGCTTCCGTCTGTGCCATCAAGGTCACTTACTGTTCCTGCCGTTGCGGGTGTTAATGCTCCGTCAACAACAACAGCTGTTACGCCGCTAAGCGACAAACCGTCGATGATAGCTTCAGCCGCTGCTTTTGCTTGTGCGATTGTGGTGATGTTTGCTTGTGCGCCTGTATATGTTGCGCCCTCAATTAAGCCTTTTGCTGTGGTAATGTCTGCGTTGTCTTGTGTTGCGGCGGCGGTTGAAATTGCCGTCGCTAAGCTTTCTGCGGATGCGTTATAATTAGCCGTTTCCTTAATTCTTGCTTTAAAGGTATATTCGGTGTTTGCTTGCAGCCCCGTAAATGCCGGGCTGTCTTGCCAGCTGCTCCACGTAGCGCCGCTGTCACCGCTTACAGAATATTCGGCGTCCTGTATGGCGGCAAGCGTTATAGACGTAATTGCAGGCGTTCCGCTTACCGCAGGGGCGGAAGGAGCCGCGCCGGCATACGCCGCCTTCGCTATTACAAAAAACGCAGTAAAGGTTACATTACCTATATACGCGTTAAATTTTGCGTTTCCGGCGTTGGTGTTATCTGAGTACCCTACGGTATAATCGGTATCCTTAACTAAGCCGCTAATGGTAAAGGATGCGGAGGTGGGTTGTTGCGCTTGCGTGTTATAGGTCAAGCCGCCCGTAGGCATTGTTATGCTTGCCCGTACACTTCCTGTTACCGTTTTGCCGTTTACGGTTACGGGTGCACCTACCGTATTGTCAATAATGTACCGAGAACCAGTAATTGAGTTAGCTTCAATTGTGCCGCCGTTGACAACAATAGCGGCAGTGTCATTGTTACTCATTACTTCACCCTTCAATGTGCCGCCGTTTATGGTAACAGTGCCGGTCGAACTGAATAAAGCAATCGAATAGCTTGAAGCGCTGCTTAGAGTGCCGCCGTTGACTGTTAAATTAGCTGCATTACTAAGCCGAATAGCTTGGCCTCCTCCGGTTTGCCTAAAAGTTCCGTCAATAATATAAAATGTTGACGAGCCGAAAAGCTGTACTGCGGAGACGCTTGCTGCTTGGATAGTGCCTTCAACATGACCGTCCAAATAAAAGTTACACGTTTTCATCGGGGTTGAGCCGCTAGCCCGAAAGAAAAAACCAGCGGGTGTTACGACAGGGCTGGCCTCCGTGCCGTCAAAGGTGATATGAACGTCGTTGCCCTCCGTTATTGCGTTGTTCAGCGCGGTCATTAAAAGCGCTTCGGTAGCGTAAGACGCGCCCGCTACGTCGGTATTGTCGCTTGCTTTTTTAAGCGTATATGCGCCGTCTGCCCCGCCTATCAAAAATTCATGCTCGTACTCAACGGTTGCCGCAAATGCGGTAATGCCGCGTTGGTCTGCGCCTAAACCTAAGCCAAAGCCTAAAGCAGCGCACAGCATAAGCGCCATGCACAGCAATAAAGCCGCCGCCTTGCCCGTTTTTGTTTTGTTTGTTTTTGTTGACATTGTTTTCATTCCTCCAAATATTTTTTAAGTAAACTCCGTTTGAAATTGTCGCGTCGGGCAGGACGCGACCCCCGCCTTCCTGACAACAGCAAAAGGAGCGGCAAGGTTTTTTAAGCCTTACCGCCCTTATTTTACTGTTTATAAAAATTTTGCTTGTAGCCAAAACAGTTACAAATCGACAAATTTCAAAATTTTTGTTGTTTTTGCACTAAAAGCCTCTGATTTGCGCCTCAAGGGCGGCGGATTTTTAAGTACGAGCATGTCACAAACGGAAGTGTCGGCCATGTGAGCATTTTTCCAAACTTCAGACAAAAAAACATTTCCGGCAGCCTTAAATCAGAAACAAACCGGCATTTGCCCTGCTTACTCTGTTTTGCCTGAATGTTGAACAACAAATTCTCTTATGCTGTCAACGCCTGCTTTTGTACAGACCCGTGTAATATACGTCCCTACCGTATTGTCCGCAAGGTCTATTATATCGGCTATTTCGCGGCGAGATTTCCCCTGCAGCAGCAACTCTGCGACCTGTCTTTCACGTTTTGACAAATCCTCCGGCAACGGTTTTTTTATGGCGGGGACTTCTTTAACAATTTCGATATAATTATCGACTGAAACGGTTTCTTTTATTATTTCGGTTTTTTTGCGGCGGTACAATATCAAACCGCTCGCAACGGCCGCCGCACCGAATATTGTGCAGCCAAAAAGTATCCACAGCCAAGCAAGCGAGGGCCGGTCATAAGCGTTGCCGAAAGTGCGCAATACTAAGTTGCCGTCTTTGTCAAAGCCCCAAATATCTTCAAAATCCCAGCGCTTATAACTTGCTTTGTTTTTCATTTGTTTTGCAGTTAAGGCGCCGGAGTTTTGGGGAACAAACGGCTCAGAAACGTCAAAGAAAACATCTTCCTCCGCCTCTTCATCATAATAAGAATCCTTATATTCCACTATATCTTCAATAAGGGTAAGACTGCCCGAAAAAACACTGCCGTTATAATAGCAGCCCGACACCAAAGGAAGCCCGCAATAATCGCTTTTTCTATATACCGTTGTCCTAAAACCAACAATGCCTGCAACGCGGGAATCTGTTTGCGGCGCCTCGTAAAAACAGTTTTTTATTATGGTTTCGTTATCCATCGTTATTCCGACAATACCACCCGCGCCTGCCTCCGATATAAAATCCTCGGTAGATGTAAGTATAACTTTCCCGTAAGACAAACAGTTCGAAATTTCGCCTCTTGTGTTGACACCCGCAATCCCGCCGACAGCGCAAAGCCCGCTGACATTTCCGCTGAATGCGCATTCTCTCACTGCGCCGTTAGTTATTTGCCCGACAATGCCGCCGGCGTGCGCCATAACCGGCCAATCATTCTGACCGCTTGCCGCACTCACGCTGCCCGTTACCGAGCAGCCCGTAATACGCGCCCCTTCAACGCCTGTGTTTCGATTATAAAGCTCTGCCGCTATTCCTCCGACAAATGCAAATCCGGTAATGCCTTTGCCCGAAAGCTCTAAGCGGATATTCTTAATCACGCCGTCTTCGCAATAACCGAATAGCCCGACATGGCCGTCGTCCGGACGGTAAGACCAAAGATTTTTTATGGTGTAATAACCGCCGTCAAAAACGCCGTTGAACACCCCTTCTTTTTCTATCGGCAGCCAGCCGTCAATTCCCCACTGTGCATAGCCCGCGCCTTTAGCGGCAAGGTAGTCTGCCATATCTATATCGCATATCACCCTAAAATGGTAGCTGCGATAAGGGTACCCGCTGCCGATATCTAATATATTTGATGCAAAATTTCTCACGTTGTCAAGGTGCGCGGGGGTGCCGATCAGGAAAGGATTGTTTTCACTGCCGTCGCCGCCTGCAAAACCGTATTCGTTTGCTTTTGTTTCGGCAGCGTAAGCGGTTATCGTTTGAGAAAAAGAGGAAACAAAGCCAAATAATCCGCCCACCGTGGTAAATACAAAAAACAGCGCTGAGCATACTACCGCCGCTATGAACCTTAAATTCAATTTTCTAACCGTCATGTTTTTCATATAATTCTTATTCTTCAAATTTAATATTATGCTTTTCACAAAACTCATGGAAGGCTTTTTGCGCCTTGTAATTGGGATTCCAATGCGCGTTTTCCCAACGGTTGACAGTTGAAAAAGACACGCCTAGTTCCTTTGCGAAAGCTTGTTGGCTCATAAACAGCTTTTTTCTTACGGTCTTTACCTTATCCATGTATTCCATTGCCTTAACCCTATATATTTATATTCTGCGCATTATAGCATTTTTATAATATATTTGCAAGTGCTTTACCGATTTGTAATTTGGTCTTTAGTGAAATTAAATACTGATTTCAAGGCAAAGAAAGCCGTTTCGATTTTTGATATAATGGTGTTCGTCTGGGAAAGCACTCACTCCGCCAAATGGGAACGAGTTGAACACCTTAAAGGAAGTTCAACTCGTTCTTTTATTTTAGCAAATTAAATGTTTTAAAAAGGATTGCACTTATATATATTATTAGATTTACTTACTACCATTTTATTTCCGTATCATCATAATTTAATGCCAACACTGGATATTCACAAATGGTTCCCATTATTTTGTATGACTTTCCACAACTAGGGCATTCTGCTTCGTGATCAATTTCGTATTGATTCTCAGTACCCATTGGTCGCTCACTGCGAATTCTGCTTCGTTCATCAATTCTACTGAAAAACTCGCTTTGCACTGAGGACAAGTGTATTTCTTTTTAACTTCAAAACCTCTATCCCACTCTTCAAAATGATCTTGTGCGTTAGCGGATTTGATAGCTGTTGATAATGAAGATTTGCCGTTTTAATATCCGACAAAATGTAAAACAAAAGTTTGAATGCGTATAGAGTTTTATTTGTCAAAATGAGTGATTTGTGGTATGATAATAGATATAATATAAGAGGTTGTAGTATGAGAGAAATTATTTATGATAATTACTTTTGGCAAGACGAATTAGTAAGATTGAGAGGCATACAAGAAGCTGATTGGGAACTACACTATGTCAATCGCTATGATACTCCTGCCAGACTGCTATTAAATTACGAGGTTGAACTTCCACCAACGATAAAAGAAGCTCATCAAGCCAATGATACTTTTCTTGATTTTAATTTTTCGCATGGTAGAATAATGTTCACTATTGAAACCCTTAAAGGTGTTAATGTAGGCGGTATAAATTTGAATAGCATAGATGAAAGAAATGGAACATTTAGCATTGGAATGCAAATTGATGGACCTCAACGTGGAAAAGGATATGGTACATCAGCTATGAGGATAGTCTTAAAATATGCTTTCCTTGAAAGACGTTTGAATAAATATTATGGTAGCATTTTAGAAGGAAACATAGCGTCTGAATCTATGCTGAGAAAGTTATGCTGCACAGAAGAAGGTATACGCAGGCAAATGGTATATTCAGACGGGAAATATCATGATGAAAAACTATTTGGATTGACTAAAAATGAATATTTATTAAGTATTAAGCAAACCATGCTATAAGCATAAAGCTAAAGTTATTCTATCCAAAGACTTTTCGACCAATGCGGAATTTCGGACAGTTTTTAACGGACTGTTCCATAAGGTGCGGTTTATCTTGATAATTGAAAGCTTCACGACCCTCTATTCCTAAATTACCAACATGAATATAACCTATACGGTGTAATTTATCTAAAATCAAAGCAAATATATCTTTATTAATAATAATGTCAATATCAATAATTGGTTTTGCATAAAGTCCGGGTACAGAAGTACTACCCATGTGTTCAACTGCAATAATCAAACCGTCTAATTCCAACATTAATTCCTTTCTAATTTTATCAAATTCTATTACCCAGTTTGCATCATAGGGAACAACAACTATCTTTCTCATAAAAATCACCCCACAATATATTTAACTATCTAAACAATTCAAAAATAAATTCGCACGGTTTTTCGCCCTTGCTGTTTATCGGCGAAGAAATTATTTCTTTGATTTTCAGTTCAACGCCAAGCTGTAATTGTAAATGACGGCGGCCTGACCCTGCGCAACAATAGCAATAAGGTAGCGGCATAACACAATCGCCGACGTTATTATTTTCTAAGGCAATATCCGAAACCTTTATCGCCTTTTTTAACGGCGGCAGAACAGGCGCATTTGTATTTCCCATTATTGTCAAAAGACCATGTCACTGATAAAGTGTTATCTGCATTGAGAATGATTTTTTCGGAGGTGGACGATATGTTATTGACATATGCTATCTTTTCACTTAGGTGTTTGCCTGCGATTTCTTTGCTGATTTTTTTAAGCCGCTGACAATATTCATTGCCGCCGGTACAGGCGTGAGAATCCAGAATTTCTTGCAGGGTAGCAGATTCAAGCGTTTTTTGCATCCGCTCAATCACATTTACAAGGTTGCCGTTGCCGATTATTTCTTTTACGCTTTTATCGTCGAAACCCTTTTTTGCTAAACTTTTTTTAATTCCTTCAACCCTTGCCATATTTTAATCCCTAAACTTATGCATTTGTTTTTAGCGACAATAAGTCATCCTTTTTTTTCATGAATTTTGTGCTAATCCATGTATACTTACAATATACGTACTGTTATTTCTTCAAGTATTGAGTTCCAACCATTGTTTATATTTAGAATCTGTGAATTAATCGAAAGCCTGTTAAGAACATATAAATCTATGCGTTTTCTGTTTTCCCAAAACGTAATTCGTTCTTCGGTTGGTGCTAATTCTTTACGGCTCTTACGCGCTTCCGTCAGATGCTTACCGACATCCTCGGATGACAAGTAAAAAACAATCGGCTTTAGCGGTTGTATAACGTGCAATAAATTCGACAAGTGGTTCTCAATTACTTCATCTGACGCACCATATTCACGGATTAAGTCATTAATTTGATGATGCAAAAGCGTTCCGTCTAAAAGCATAAAATCTTTTTCTAATTGATTTTCTAAAAAATTCTGCCAACATAGCAAATAGGCTTCATAAAATCCTGTTATCGGCATCGGCGGCGGGTACATACCATTGAACGGGTCAAGCGGATTATCATTAGCGCCTTCTAAATAGCAATCTGCTTTGTATCCCATCTCACGTAGTTTTTCGTATAAGAGCGTTGTCGTTGTGGTTTTACCTACACCTGAAACGCCTTCGATAAAAACTATTTTAGTCATTCGATACCTCACACGTTCAATAATATTAGCGCCCTTTTATATAGCGGGTCAAACTCACAGCCACAGCTTCCGCATTGCTCATCAGCTTCTTTTATTGCCTTAATCAATCCGGCTATCGTTGTTTCGTTCTTTATGGCAAGCCATGCCTTTGATGCCGCGTCAATAACATCCCAGCCGGATTCAGCAAACTTTGTAGCTATTGCCGTAAGCGCCCATTGTTTGCACTGTTCTATTCTTGCGCCCTGCGGCTTGTCACCGTGTTCGGAGTGGCACGAATATTCTGTCAGCAGCTGGCATGGAATCTCGGCGCAATTCCCGCAATGTTCATGGCCTTTGTTTTGGCAGCATATAGCCACGGGGCATTCGCCGTGAAACGGATTGCCCTTTGTTTCTATGCAACCGCCGCCCGTGACTGTCTTTCCATCCGCAACCCGTACAGTGTAATCCGCATCTTGAATCTACCATATATGTATTTCTCCTTATCTCCGATTTATAAACTTTTTTAATCATGGCTAAATAATTTGCACGGAATAGTTAAAAATGTATCTTTATTAATTTTAAAACCTCTTTTCTCATAATAGCTTGATATTTTTTTTGTAGTTTGAACCAACCATTCCGAATTTGGGAAATGCTCAATGCATCTTTTTATCAATTCTTTGCCTATTCCTTTGTTTTGAAATTCAGGCAAAACAGCCAAATCATAAATTATAGACCTGAACATTTTATCACTTAAGATCCGCACCGCCCCAATCAAACGCTCGTTTTCCCACGCCGAAACAACAAGGGTAGAATTGATAAACGGAACATTGTAATTGCTTATCATGTTGGCTGTTTCCGATCCGTCTGACCAACCTACGGCAACAAATAATTTATGCAGTTGTACTGACGGTAAATCCTTTTTTATGTTGTTAAAAACAATACCCATGGTATCACCCTTATTCCCGGCTTATAAAATGCTCTATGCCTTCAGATATGTTTTTTATCTTTTCTTTTATAAACGCAGGATAAATTATAAGATTTTTAGCTTGTCAACCGGCATCCATTCTAATAAAACATTGCAGTTGTCTTTGTGTGATTCAAAATAACCGTCCGGGATATCGTTATCATTTTTTAGGTTTATAAGATAATAAAAGGCTATAGTGTGCGCGTCTTTTATGCCACATCTCAAAAAAACTTCTTCAATCCAAATGAGCCTATCTACCGTTATATCTGCGCCTGTTTCCTCTTTGTATTCCCTTATAAGCGATTCTATTGATGTTTCGCCTATTAAAACATGGCCGCCCGGCAAAGCATATTCATTGCCATTCTTTTCTCTTTGAACAAGTATTTTGTCATCTCTTATGAGAACGCCTGCCGAACGAAAGCCACAAATATTGTTTTCATCTGTAAACAACCAATCTTTTTTCATTTTTAACCTTCCTTTTCTATAATATTTTTTTATTTTAAACAAAAGCAAATTTTTCGAACGCGCAAAAATCCGCATTATAGCAAAAATAAACTGCATTTTCTTTAGCTGAATAAACAAACGAAAAAACGGTTGTCCATTCGCCGCTTTGCTTAACTTGGTTTAATATTTCAAAAGCTCCGGCTATGTCTAAATCATCAGCATTATTAAGCAGTTCCTTTGCCTTAAAATATCTATCCGCTCCGCAACCGTTAAATATGCCCGTTTTCTCATAATCACATAACGAAAAATTAGTCATTATAAAAAAGGGGCTTTCCGCCGTCGGACTGCAGATAACGCCGCGTCCGGGTTCAACTACAATGACATTGCCCTGTTTGTCTGCAATAATGTTGTGAACGCTTAAACCCGGGCAATTGACGACCTCCATCGTTTGTAAATAGTTTTTTATGTCGTCTTTTAAAATCACAGCATCAAGTATATCCTCTGTCAATTTCGAAGTGTGGCTTACTTTGCTGCTTGCCCTTTTATATAATCCCTTTCCGTTTGAATCAACCATAAGATTATTGATAAAAGTGCCTTCGCTGTTTACGCCGAAAGACGGCCGCTTGCCCTTGCCTGTGTCCCCAAGTACTACGAATTTTTTATTATCAGTCTTTATGGAAAAAGGCATTCCATTATTGTCGAAATTCATCGCTGTAATTATATTATCGCCTTTACGATAAACAAAGCTTGTACACATTTTTCTGCTCCTTTTCCGTTCTGTTTTATTTGTATCCGCATCTGATACGGGATTTCGTTTCTATTAAGTTCCAACCTCCCAACTTACCCCGAATTTATCTATAATGTGAAAGTCCAGTTCAAGCCAAGGTAAACTCTTCGGGCCATCAGAGTCAAAAAACTTTGCTTCTTTTTTGAGGACATTATACGCCTTCCAAACTGCCTCTTTTGTTAATCCGTAAAGGCCGATTGTCACTATTTGCGATCCGCCGGCGTCATGCTTTGCGCTGAATTGCAAGCTTGTGCCTTTAAGATGCTCAGCCTCAGGTATTTTGCTTCTTTCTGTCATAGAAAATAATTCAGTATTGCCATGCGTTAAGGAAAGGTGAGCGTATGTGCCGTCATCATGCTTAACAGTCAATCCGAATGTTATGCCGAAAGCCTCTTTATATAGCTCGGCCGCTTCAATAGTTCCGTTGATGCAAAGCTGCGGAATTGTTCTCATTTACTTTATCTCCTGTTTATAATATTTGTTTGCCGTATCTTAAAAATCGAATCCATTAAAGTTAACCTTTATAGCGTATTTCCGCAATTTATATCAAAAGGCATTATCAACAGTTTTTCTGTTGTCTTGAAGTAGTTATCAAAAAACCATTTTGTCGCCTTACCGTAATTTTCTTTATTGTCAAATTCCCAATATGAATAATATTTTACGCATTTAATTATCTTCGTCAGTTCTCTAGGTGAGTTGCCATGCTCGATGCTGCCGGCTCCGTCAATTGTGAAAAACCTCTTAAAATATTTTACGTCAATACAACCGGCTTGATTTTTTTGTTCTGATTCAATTTTTTTGACCAAACTTTCAAATTCGGCTAATTTATCCGGCTTTACCTGAAAAATTTTAATTTCCGAAAAATTCATTATTTTATTCCTTTATTCCGATTTCATATCTATCTTTATAAATCTTTTATCATCTCAAACTGCTTGCCGGATAAGTTTATATTTTTGCTTTTTAGAAAAGAGTTAACAGAATCGCAGTTTGAATCAGTGTTTACTATACTGATTTTATCTGCTTTAATACGCCTTAGCATTTCATTAAGCAGCAAAGTTGCCGCACCTTTTCGCCTGTATTCTCTCTTTACAGCCAACTGTGTTATGTCGCCCGAACATGTTTCAAAGATACAATATCCGATTAAGTTCTCCCCGTAAAACACTCCTAAAGAAACAAAACCGTCTCCCACTCTTTTTACAGAGTCCAAGCTGTTTTGCCACGACGGCACAAAATCCCAAAAGGCTGAAATTTGACTGTTATCGTTAATAAGAATCTCTTTGATGCTGAATGTAGAACAGAACTCAGCATTGACGGTTATTTTATCTTTTTGCTGAAAAAAATAATTAAATTCACGAATTGCTTCAAATCCTTGTTTTTTATATAATGAAATTGCTTTATCGTTATGCTGCAACACTTCAAGCAAGTATTGTTTGATTCCCGCCTTTTTAAATATGGAATAGAAAACTCAAAAACTTCTGCCGCCAATCCCTTACCTCGGTATTCTTTTGCCGTACCCGTTCCTGTGTCGTAAGATGTGAGTACTCCGTTAAAATCACCTGTTCCGTTAAGGACAAATGATACGATTTCATTCCTATCAAACGCAGCAAAGGATAATGAAGGATTAAATCCGCGCCTTTTCAGCATTGCCCTTAATGAATCATAGCTTACTTGAAATTCATAATCTGCAAAAGCAAGCGCAAAGCCTTTATATATTACGTCAAAATCCGTATTTTCAAGCGACTTAATAACCATTCGTTATAGCCTCCAAATTGTTTTTACACATGCTTATTTGATGCATATCTGCCTTATGATTCATAGCGACTTGCCTTTTATATCGTTATAAAAGTCTTTTAAATCCTTTTTTACTTCATCCGGAAGATGATGCCACCTTATGCCCCGTACTGCACCCTCTAAGCCGCAAAGACGGCTATAGCAAGCGGAAGAATCTATGACTAAAATTTTTAGCCACGCTTTTTTGCTGCCAATCTCGATTAGCTGCTCCGGCGTGGATATTCCCGCTTCCTTTAGCTGTCTTTCCATTTCTGCGCCGATATTCGGCAAACTTGTTAATCCGCCCATAACATCACCTTTAATATTTCATTCAATAGCTTTATTGTTTATAGCGCTATATCTTCTTTTGGCTCAAAATTTGTCATAAAAGTCCAAATGTTAGCAATCCCGCTCTTTAAGGTAAACACGCTGAACATTTTGTAAAATTCCTCTTCTGTTTTGCCCTGCTTCCAACTTTGCATAAACCCTCGGCTTGGGTGATTTGCAATTTCCTCTTTCAGTTTTTGGTCGTCGGATTGTTCTAAGCATCCGCGTACACGAACCTGTACACCGCTGCTCGCCTCAAAAAAACACATCTGCACGTTGGGGTTATTTTGTATCTGCTTATACACATCCTTAAACGGCCCGGTATGGAATACAATGCCGTTTTCGTCTGCACGGTACAGCATCATAGCTCTTACGCGAGGCTCACCGTTTTCAGTTGTGGCAAGATAAATCACACCGCTTTTGTTAATGATTTCATAAATTTGTTTTTTGTTCATTCCATTTCTCCTAAATATCTTTATATGTTTTTATTGTTTCTTAATCCGTTTAATATAACTTCAAGTCCGTATTCAAAGCTATCGTCCGTGCTTGAATTGTGACCGAATCCGTCGTGGCTTACTATGTCGGCAAAGCCGTGCAGATAACTTCTGAATAAGCGGACTAAATGCGAGCCTTCCAATTCGCTATAACCAAAATCCGCCGCAATCTGTGTTATAAGGTTAACTATTAAAATAAAGTCCTTATTCTTTTCGTCCTTCCAAATATTCATCCATTGTATTGCAGAATAAACGCCGGGACGGTTTTTTGCAAAACCGTAATATGCCCTTGCCATCTCTCTTAGAGCTTCGATTCCCGCTTTGCCGAAAGCCGCTTGCATAAGCTCATCCTTCAGTAATGTTGAGCCAAGCTTCGACAGTTCTTCTTTCAAATCCGCAATGCTTTCCACATGATTGAAAATTGCGGGCGGTTTTACATTAAAACTTTCGGCAATCTCTTTAAGTGAAATTGAGTCCAGTCCTCTTGCGTCAGCTATTTGCGCAGCGCACAATACAACCTTTTCCCTTGTAACTCCCATCTTAGCCATTATAGTTCCACCTCACATTGTTTTGGCTCAATCTGGCTTATTTTGCCCGTCGCTCCTATTTTAATTAATCGCAGCCGGAATGTCATTTCTTCGGCTTTACTTTTGCAGATAATAGTTTTTGAACATCGGCAAGCTGCTCTTCCTTTATAACTCTATAACGCATCCATCCGCCGCTACCGCAAGGATATCTGCTATCCCATACCCTTAAAGCGTACTCACTCAATTCATCTTTTATAGTTTCTATCGCATCTGCTTTGATTTGAAAAAATACGGTAAAGGCATTCTTCTCGGCATGAATGTCACAGATATGTTTTTTACCGTGCTTATAGCTTGCTCCCCAACCATAATCCTTTCCGTATGGGAAACGGATTTCTTTTTGCAAGTCATAATGTGATTGTAAAAAACTTTCTGTTTCAAGCCAAGCCTTGCCGCTTTCCCCGCTAAAAATGAGCATTTCTTCAAAGGTCGGTTCTTTGGTTTTATCTAACATTTTTTCAAACATTCGATTGTTACTCTCCCATCTCAAACTTCGTTTCGTATTTGCTTATTAACTTACTCCCGTTTTTATCATATAAATACAAATAATATTATAGTTAATCCAAGTAATAATGTCAAGTATTTATATAGTCAACTTCAATTCGCAAAGTAAAGCTTATCAATAAAAAAAACTGATTGATAAATTACACAAATCAGCTTTTTTATATTAATCTTAATTTTAATAGTGTATTTACTGTTTCTCTGACTTAACTTCTTCTTGTTTTTGTTGTAATAAAGGCTTTTACTTTGCTAATTGAAGATATCAAGTACCGCCCGCTAAGCGTGCGGTTTGATTAAGCCCTATAAGGGCATGGTACTAACAGTGCTACTCGCACGCTGAAAATACCGGCAATCGCAATTCATTTCCGGCGGCCACCTTTAGGTGCTGTTCTTATTTGCTTTTTTTAGCGGCGTTAAATGAGGTTGAAGTCAGCGATGAGCATACGCGCTACTGGCGGCAATGGATAAGATAAGGAACATATCCTCCGCTTGATGTAGTAACTTGAGCAAAAAGCAGAGCATTGTTTTCAAAATATTTTTTCGAATAATTATGCACAATGGGGCGACTGCTGTTTGTGGTAATAAAGTAACATCAGCGCAAATTGAATATAAACTCAATGTAAATTTTCTTTACTTTAGAAAGCTAAAGTTTACACAGAATTTATTCTTGTAGGTTAAAATAACCTTACGGTTGCAAATCATCGGCGCCTCGACCATGTGCAAGCAAATTGCCAGCGATTCCCGGCTTTTCGATTTGTAAAAAAACAAAGCATGATAATCGCAAAAATATCCTACCCTAAACAATAAAAAAATGTTAAAATATAAATAAAGGAGTTTAATATGGCAACCATACTAATTGTCGAAGATGACGAACACTTGCAGCTTCTTATAGGGGCACACCTTGAAGATAAGTATAATGTTCTAAAAGCAGAAAATGGCTTAGCAGCGTTAAAGGTTATAGAAAACCACAAGGTCGATTTGATTATTGCCGACATTATGATGCCAAAAATGGACGGCTATGATTTTGTGCGTGAACTTAGAGATATGGGGTTAAGTACGCCCGTAATTATGGCAACCGCAAAACAAGATCTAACCGACAAGCGCGAAGGCTTTAAGGTCGGCGCAGACGATTATATGACAAAACCGATTGTGTTTGACGAATTATTGTGGCGTATCGAAGCACTCTTGCGCCGTGCAAAAATTTCGTCGGACAATGAAATCGTTATCGGCGGTTTTAAGCTTAATGTTACCAATCACGAAGTCACTTATAATGGCAATCCGATTGAACTTGCGGGAAAAGAATTTCAGCTTTTATTCAAAATGCTTTCTTATCCAAACCGCCTTTTCAGCAAAGACAAGCTGATGACCGATATTTGGGGTTATGAAAGTGATAGCGACGACTCAACTATCCGCACACATTTTACACGCCTACGGAATAAACTTGAAGGCATCAGCGAATTTGAAATCGTTAATATCAGAGGAATCGGATATAAGGCGGTAGTAAAAAAATGAAAAAAAAGAAAAAAAAACCGGCACGATTAAAAAAAGATTTTAACGCTAATTTTTTTATAATAAAATGGATTCTATTTATTTCCGCCTTTTTGATTATTAGCGGAACATTTTCGTTTGCTATGATTTTATTGTTCAGAAAAATTATTCAGGGTTCGACAGGAATTGAAACAAAATGGATTGTAGGCATGATTCCAATGATGACTTTAGCTGCTCTGCCGCTTTCGCTTTTAATTTATCGCCAAATAGTAAAAAATTTAAATCCGTTAGTTTCCGGCATGGAAAAAGTTGCAGCCGGCGATTTAGATACTTATATCCCAACAGCAGAAGCCAAAGATTTTGCTAAGGTTTACGAAAATTTTAATAAAATGGTCGGTGAAATCCAACGGGCTGAAATGCTGCGGACAACTATGTTTGACAGCCTTTCTCACGAATTAAAAACGCCTTTAGCCTCAATTAGCGGATTTTCAAAACTTTTGCTTGAAAAGGAACTCAGCCAAGAAAAACAAAAAACGTATTTAACTATAGTCTCAGAGGAATCAGACCGTTTAAGCAAACTTGTTAAAAATATTTTATTACTTAGTAAATTAGACTCGCAAGAGATTGTTTCTAATAAAGAATCGTTTAATCTTACTAAACAAATCCAAGAATGCATAATTGACCTTGAGCAGCAGTGGTCAGAAAAAGACCTGTCGCTGACGGCAGATTTGGCGGATGTTTTATACACGACAGATTCGCACCTTATTAAAATTGTATGGAGTAATCTTCTTAATAACGCTATTAAATTTACTCCTCATGGCGGCGAAATCAATGTAAGCATGACCGAGGACGAGCATAGCATAACGGTTAAATTTACTGACTCCGGGTTAGGTATGACCAAGGATGTTATGGAGCATATATTTGAAAGACACTATCAAGCGGATAAATCACAAAATAAAGGTGGCGGCGGCTTAGGTCTTTCGATCGTTAAGCGCATTATTAATCTTTGCGATGGTACCGCTAATGTTAGTAGTAAACTTAATGAGGGCAGCGTTTTTACCGTCATTCTGCCAAAATAATCGTAAAAAAGCTAAAAAGTTTACATTAAGTTTATATTCAATTTGCGCTGATGTTATTTTACTTCCATAAAATAAAGGCATGCTATTAGGAATCAAGTATTGCGGGCAAGTTTGCCTGCACACGAAAAGATGATGAAATAGCGCACCAAAGGTATAAAACAAAAAAATAAATGGAGGTATTAAACAATGTATCAATCAAGCAAAGCGATCAATGTAGGCAATGCGGCTATCGGAAGCTCGTTAACGGGTGCAAGTGCAAGGGAAGCATATACTTACGACTATGTAAGCGTCGAAACAAACGATAAGTTTGCAATGGAATATGCGGACTGCTACGAGGCTTTAGGCTTTGAACTCGTTAAAAACGAGAGGTCTATAGCGCTAAAAACCGCCCTTACTTTTAAAAGAGACAGAAAAATCCAAAACAAGGAACAACTCAAAAAGATTCAAGTTAAACTCGACGTGGCATTAAAAAATATGAATACTCTTGAAGCAAAGAAAACAAATATGTCTACAGGCGTAGCAATAGGATTTGGTGTTGCCGGTACTCTTACTCTTGGCGGCGGTATGTGCTTATGCTTGTTAAATACGGCAATTGGCGCAATTATCGGCGGTTCGGCTATTGGCTTGGCCGGCATGGCCATCATGGGTTTAGGCTATCTCGCTTACAAAAAACTTCGCGCAAAAAAAACCGCGCAAATAAATCCGCTCATAGATTTTAAGCGCGACGAAATCAGCGCACTCTGCGAAGAAGCACAAAAATATCTTAAATAATAAAACAAAAAACTTCGCGCAAAAAAAACCGCGCAAAAAAAACCGCGCAAATAAATCCGCTCACAGATTCTAAGCGCGACAAAATCAGCGCACTCTGTGAAGAAGCACAAAATTCTTAAATAATAAAATATAGGAGTATAAATTTATGAAATGCCCTAATTGCGGAAGAGAAACTCCGCGCGGAATACTAAAATGCGCCGACTGCGGGGCCGAACTTAAGGATAATCTGAAAAACGATTCCTTTACTTTTGATTACAAAACGGTTGACGCAAGCCAAAAGAACGCCGTTGAAATTATTGATTGCTACGAGGCGCTAGGATGGGAACTTGCAAACAAAAACGAAGGCTTTACAAGTGTTTCACTTACATTTAAGCGCGGCAGAAAAATCAAAAACAAAGACCAACTGGGCAGACTGCAAATGAAACTCGACGACCATATTAACGGTACCATAGTTTTAGAAAAAAGGAAAACATCAAAGGCTACCTCTGTCGCAGTAATGCTGGGCGTAATCGGAACATTGATTTTTGGCGGCGGTATGTCGATTTGCTTAACTCTGCCGTTTGACAACATTGTATCTTACATTGCAGGAAGCGTACTCGCCTTAGTCGGCGCCTTAGCAGATAGTTTCGCCTATTTAGCTTTTAAAAAAATCCGCGCCAAGTCCACTATGGTAATGAACGAACTTATTGACAAAAAACGCGATGAAATCAGTCAAATATGCGAAGATGCCCAAAGACTTTTACAATAGTCTAACATATATTAATAGCGTTGATTATTATAGCCTCCATATTTTTTTGTTAAATGCTAAAAAATACTTAAGAAATCCTTAAGCGCAGGGTCTTTAAAATGAAACACAAAACTCAATATACAACCTAATATTCAGTTGTGTTTGAGTATTTTTATTTGCTTAAAAAAGCCCCTCTGTAAATATATCCAATGTCGATAAAATCGTACTCCATCAAAAAACATCAGTCATCCTCAAAAATTTTTTATTAATATTAATCTAAACGTATCTATTTGGGCCTTATGCCGCTTAATAGCGTTTAAATCCATTTCACTTTCTTTTTACAAAACTTTTTCAGGATTATTCTGCTTTTTTATCCGTTCCTGGCTTGCTTCTTAAAATTTGCAGAGCATCAGTTGACATTTAGCTTTTTTGTTTATTTTGTTTGCATTACAATCTGATAAAAAATCTTGAGCCTTTGCCTTCGGTACTGTCAAAACCTATTTCACCACCGACTTTTGAAAGTATTTTTTTAACAATCGGCAGCCCTAAACCGCTGCCTTCGGTACTTCTTGAACTATCGGCCATGTAAAAATGCTCGAATATTTTTCCTTTATCTGCGTCTTTTATTCCGCTGCCGTTATCGCTTATTTCAAAGTAAATACCGTTTTCGTTATCCCTCATCAGTATTACTTTAACAATTCCGCCGCAGCTACTGAATTTAATTGCATTGCTTATTAAGTTTTGCCATACTTGAAACAACAATCTTTCGTTACTAGTTATTACAATTTTCTCTAAATTCAAATCAAGCGTCAAGTCCTTTTCTGACCATTTTGCTTGCATAAGCCTGAAAATATCGCGTATCTGCTCGGCGGGACTAAAGCTGTCGTCTTTTTTTATTATCGTCGTACTGTCTAAAAGTGAAAGTTGTAAAACACTTGCGCTAAGACCGGTTAAACGGTCGCTTTCTTTTATTATTATTTCCGCATATTCTTTGACCGTTTCCGAATCAATCTTTCCGCTGTCGGCCGCAATTTCTAAAAGCTCGCCGTATGCCCTTATCGCGCTTATAGGGGTTTTATATTCGTGCGAAATATTCTTTACAAACTCTTTATTTAAATATTCGTTTGCTCTTAATTCTGCGCTCATTTTATTAAAGCTGTCGGCAAGTCCCGATAGTTCGTCACGCCCTTTGACCTCAACACTAATATCCAAATTTCCTTTCGCGACTTCTTTTGCGGCATCCTCTAATTTACGTATTCTTGCAACGACCGTTTTGTTAATTACAAAAGAAAACAGCGACACTATGCTTATTCCTATTATCAACGAAACCACAAGCATTACAAGCCTCAGCCACGCCCGGGCTTCAAACTCATCCTCCGGCGGTTCTAATCCAGTCGCTTGCGCTATATTAAACAAAAGAGCAGTCGCAAATAAAATACCAATCAATATGGCGAAAAGCGACAATATAATTTTAACCGACAACTTTTGCGGACGCATTTTTTTGTTTATCTTTTTCATTTCAATACCGCCTTATAGCCTAGGCCCCAAACTGTCGTAATTTCGTAATCATCGCTTGCCGCTTTTTCTCTAAGCCACCGTATATGTGTGTCCACCGTCCTGTCGTTTGATTCGCTTTCATAGCCCCAAATCTCGTTTAAAAGCTGTTCCCGACTAAGTATCATGTTAGCATTGGATAGCAGTTTAAATAATAGTTGAAACTCTTTTTTATTAAGCTCCGCCGTCTTGCCGTTAATTTTGAGCGTTTGCGAATTAAAATCCAATAGTGTATTCTTTAATTCTATCTTGTTTTCGCTGTTTATTTTATACCGCCTTAGCAGCGCCCGCACCCGCATGCAAAGCTCTTTCATGTGTATAGGCTTAACAAGATAATCGTCCGTTCCGCTTTTAAACCCCTTTTCCTTATCGTCAATAGTTTCTAGCGCCGTCAGCATTAATATCGGTATATCTTTATTTACCGCCCGAATTTTGGCGGCAAGCTGATTACCGTCTAATTTCGGCATCATTATGTCCGTAACTATCAGGTCTATATGCCCGCTGCTAAATACCTTAAGCGCAGCCTCTCCGTCACCGCATTCAATGACGGAGAAGCCGTCGCTTGTTAATGTCTTGGCGATTGCGGCGCGTAAATATATTTCATCCTCCGCTATCAAAATCCGTAACATTTTCGCCTCCCGAATTAGTCAAATATTTGTTTTATTATACTGTTTTTAGATTACAAAGTCAAGGTTACTCTGTTTTGCTCCGATTGCCCTCGGTGGCTCTAGCGTTTATTTTTGATTTCAATTATTCCGCTTGTTTAGTATCGTCGACTTCAGCAAGCTTGCGACAAAGTTCTGCTTTAGTTACTGAGGGAATGAAATCCAAAAAATATATCCAATGCCCTAATATTATTGTACCTAACATTATCCGCAACCACAAATAGTTTACAAGAATTATGGAAATTGAAATAATTATCGTCACAAGCAAAAGCACCCTAAACTTATCCCAATTTGTCATGCAACGTGTTGTTATAAAAGGGCGCAAAAATTTCTTGTAAATTTTAGTAGCGGTAAACCACTTCTCAAACTTTGACGAACTTTTCGCATAGCAAGTCAATGTAAGTAGAAAAAATGGCACTGTAGGAATAATAGGGAAAACTATGCCAACTATACCACCGCCTAAAGAGATTGTTCCAACAATCACAAAAAGTATCTTTATTATTTTTTTGCCCTTTTTCATGTATTGTTGTTCCTTTTGGCAGTGTTTTGCTACATAAAAAAGCGGGAGGTATTATCGCCCTGCTTTTTTATTCTGAGGGTTTAGTTGTCAAAACTTATCATCCCTAACCTCAATTACAATTTTTTCATTGCATTTTTGGTAATTCACCTCTACGTTTGAGCCGTCGCCTGCTTTTAATATTTACACCCGCAATAGGAGCAAACTAAATAATAATTCATTGTTTTTATCTTCCACCTTTTTCTACGTAAATCACCTTACTTTACTTGGTGTTTTTACTGTTTCATTAAAATACTAAAATTTTAACGAAACAGTATTTCAATCTTTTATTCGGTTGTCGTCTTATCCTCAGGCTTATTTTTATATTTTTTTCTTTTTAGAAATATCGTTTTAATCTGCCCTATATGCATAATAATGTGTATTATCGTTACAATATAAAAAAGCATGGACGGAATTGCATGAAATTCGGGTGATATTGTTTCGGGAACTAAAATTACCCCGCTTATTATTGCGCCTAAAAACAGAATCGTTAATAGAATAAAAACTATATACAGTATTATTGTTCTTTTGTTTACCTTGCCCTTAAAAAGATTTTTTGTGATTGCTTTTATCCAATTAAAATTAACCACAAAATGTGCCACTACAATAGGAATCGAAATAATACCTGCTACTATATGAACGGTTATTTCTGAAAACAACAAACTTACAAAAGTAAAAATGATGCTTACTAACAATAAAATATCAATGCAAATTTTAATCTTTTTATTTTTCATAATAGCTCCTAATTACAATTTTTCTCTCTCTAAATTGCAAATCAACGCCGTTTAAAGCATTAACTTGCGTAGTGCCTAACTCATATACCTTGGTAATATTTTTTAACTGAAGCATTTTTTCTCCTTTAATTTTTTTATTTATACCTTGATTTTATATGGCAATTGTTAAAAAATTTTAAAAAAATGCTCTAAAATAAAAAATTTTTGATTGTCAAATACAATGATTTTGAGCGGTACTTTAAAATATCACTTGTATAGCAACGATATTCCAATAAGCATAACATAACTAAAAATCGTTCAAATAGAGATATGTTTGTCTCGATACGAAGAATTTATCAAAATAATAATCTGATATTTAATACCATTTGTTATACCTCTTTTAAACTGCAAAGTCAAGGTTACTCTGTTCTTAACGCGACAACAGGGTCTTTTTTTGCCGCCCCGCGTGAAGGGATAAATCCGCCTATAAGCGTTAGAACCATACTGCCCGCAACTAATATAAACGCATACAATATCGGCAGGCTGGCTATGCCGCTTACACCTATTAAGCTTTTTACAATAATATTTATAGGTATTGACAACAAAAGCGTAACCAAAACTCCGAGTAATCCCGACACAAAGCCTATAATCAGCGTTTCCGCGTTAAATATCCGTGTAATATCTTTTTTTCTTGCTCCGATTGCCCTTAGTATCCCTATTTCTTTTGTGCGCTCTACTACCGAAACGTAAGTTATTATGCCTATCATTATTGTCGAAACTATCAAAGATATAGCCGCAAATGCCGTCAAAACCATCGTTATTGCGCTGATCATTGTTGAAAACATACTTGTCATAGATTCCGCCATATCCGTGTAAACTATTTGTTCGGCGGCAGGGCGTCCCGCGTTATATGCGTTTAAATATGTTTTTATTGCACTTTTCGCCTCGAAATTGACTGGGTATATTCTTATTGAGGCAGGAATTGTATCCGCACCTATTTTTTGCATTACGCTTTTTAATGTCACCTTGCTGTTAAACGGCAAACCCGTAAGTACGTTTACAGTTTCGCCAGCAATGATTTGCGCCTTTGCAACCTCAGAAACCTTTGCCTTGTCAACCGTTCTTTGCGTAAGCGCGGCCGTGTACCCAATACCGGTTAATAACAATTGTGAACTGGACGATTCTTTTATCCGCATAATTCCCACAACGGTTATCGCAAAGCTGTCTTCGCTGTTATACATGGCTTCGTAATTAGTACCTACGGTATATACTCCGCCGCTTTCGGTATATAAATCGTTATTATCTATTACCTTAAATGTCCTTCCTAATAAATCCGAAAACTTATAACTTTCTGTAACAGCTATTCCTAAGCCTTGCAAAACCTTTACGTCCAGTCTGTTGTACTTATCTATTACCAATGCTACTTCCCCCGCGCCGCTTGGAAATCTGCCGCCGTTTTCTAAAATATCGTACTGCGATGTAATAAATTCCTCGTCGCCGGGAATTTCACTAAAATAGCCGCTTGAGTCGAAAAGGCTTAACGATGTGCGTGTATCAACTTTTTTATAAGCGCCGCTGTCATCCTTTGCAATAACCGTCATCTCCAAATCATAAGAATATGAAATCGAGTTATAAAGAGTTTTATCCATAGCGTTTAAATAATCAATATAGTCTTGCGTCAAAATGTTGATATGAGCCTTTGTATTTGCGGAAGGATCATAGGAATTAATTGTGTCTCCGCCAGGAAAAGCCCCCGCGCCCGTTGTTGTACTCAAAATATCGTATCCGTCATCGTCATCGTCGTCGCCCATTCCGACCACATCCGCCGACTTAGAAATTGATATAGGATAGCCCGACAGTGTATTTGACTGCATACCGTTAACGTATGTCGTCATGCCGCTTGAAATTGCAAGTACAAGCGCTACACCTATTATTCCGATACTGCCTGCAATGGCAGTTAATATTGTACGCTTTTTCTTTGTCATTAGGTTTTTAAAGCTCAGTTTTATTGCCGTCCACCATGACATTGAGGTTTTTTTATTAACAAGCTTTTCTTTGATTTCAATCTCCGTGTCACAAGGCCTTGTATCGTCAATCACCAATCCGTCTTTCAGCTTTACAATCCTGTCGCTGTATTCCTTTGCAAGCTCCTGATTATGGGTAACCATGATAACAAGACGCTTTTTACTAACCTCTTTGAGTATTTCCATTATTTGAACGCTTGTCATACTGTCAAGCGCGCCAGTAGGTTCGTCCGCCATTAAAATCTTAGGGTCGTTTACAAGAGCGCGGGCTATCGCCACCCTTTGCATTTGTCCGCCTGAAAGCTGATTAGGCTTTTTATTTATTTGATCCGAAAGTCCTACGGCGGCGAGCGCATCGCTTGCCTTTTTCTTTCTTGCCTCTGCCGAAACGCCCGAAAGCGTCAGAGCAATCGCTACGTTATCTAATACGGTTAAGTGCGAAATCAGATTATAGCTTTGAAACACAAACCCGATTGTACTGTTGCGGTATGCGTCCCATTCGCCGTCTTTAAAATCCTTTGTCGACTTACCTTCTACCAAAAGGTCGCCGCTTGTATACTTGTCTAAGCCGCCGATAATATTTAGCATAGTTGTTTTTCCGCAACCGCTTTGACCAAGTATAGATACAAATTCAGCCTCCCTAAATTGCAAATTAACACCGTTTAAAGCATTAATTTTTGTACTGCCAAGTTCATATATCTTAGTAATATTTTTTAACTGAAGCATTTTTTTCTCCTTTAATTTTTTATTATGCTTTGATTTTATAAGGCAATTGTTAAAAAATTTTGAAAAAAATACTCTAAATAAAAAAATTTAGCAGTTAACGTCTTTAAGTGCATATCATATCGGACTTACACAAATTGATTTTAAATATTAAAGCAACAAACTCGCAGGTTCAGTTCATTTTATAGGTAACAAGCCCTTTTACATTGCGGCACCACTTTCAGCTGCGGTCCCGTCTAAGCCAGCCACGCCAAAGCCTATTGCAAATCTCGCCTTATAAATTCTATTTACAAACGCAGCCCGCAACAACTACCTTGTCGTAATAACAATTATTTAGTATTATCCTAAAAAAATTTTATCCTATAATCCCTCTGATATAATTCTTTGTTATTTTAAAAACATTGATAAATAAATAAGATCTATTTTAAAAAATAAAAATCAACTCTAATTTTAGCAAAACAGCAATAATTTCTTTGGATGGCGGCGGTTTTTATATGCTGAACGTAATGAGTTATAAAAATTCAGCCAATAAGAATCCACCAGCTGAGCTGGTGGTTTTTCTTAGACGGGCATAGCCCTATTGGATTTGCAGCCCCTCAAGGGACATGTTGATTCCGACACTTGCAATACCGTTACTTTTTCTTAAATGGATCCATATATTCCTTGATGCTTATTTGATCTGTTATCATATCTTCTTTTTCTTGGTTCTTTATGTATTCTTGTATCGCTTTCTCATTCCTGCCTACAGTATCTACATAAAATCCTCTGCACCAGAAATGTCTCTGACCGTACTTATACTTTAGATTTGCATGGCGTTCAAACAGAATAAGCGCACTCTTGCCCTTTAGAAATCCTACGAAACTTGATACTGATAGTTTTGGCGGTATTTCTACATACATGTGTATATGATCGGGGCAAGCGTGCGCTTCTATTATCGTTACTCCCTTCCATTGACACAGCTCTCGTAGTATTTTGCCTAAATCTGCTTTTAGTTTTCCATATATCTCTTTTCTTCTGATTTTTGGTGCAAATACTATGTGGTACTTGCAGTTCCACTTTGTATGTGCTAGACTGTTATTGTCCATTTGGATTGCCCTCCTTTGCTTTAGTTGCCGGTGTCGGAACCGTAACTTATTTTAGCAAAGGAGGGCTTTTTTGTCACTCTGGAACGCTAACGCTCTCTCTGGTACCACTAGCACAGCTAGTGCTTTAATATACAAAAATATCCGCCCGATAAAGGCGGATATAGTGGATTTATTACTTAACGCTTGGTTTTAGAATAATTTACTGTGTCGTTACACATATCGGCTAGGGATTTGGCCGCTTTAAAACCTAAAAGCTTTTCGGCTTTGGTGCAATCGGCAAAGCATTCGGCGATATCGCCCTCCCTGCGCCCGACTATGCTGTATGGGATTTTTTTACCACAGGCGGACTCGTATTCGGCGACAATCTCCAGCACGCTGTAGCTTTTACCTGTGCCTAAATTGTAGGCGTCATAGCCCATTCCTTCTATCTTTTTTAACGCAGCAAGGTGGCCAAGCGCCAAGTCTACCACATGAATATAATCCCGCTTGCCTGTTCCGTCAGAAGTGGGATAATCATTGCCGTATACTTTTAATTCGGCGGATTTGCCGGTAGCAACGTTAGCTATATAAGGCAGTAGATTGTTAGGGATGCCGTTAGGCTCTTCGCCTAAAAGTCCTGATTTGTGTGCTCCTATCGGATTAAAATACCGTAAAATCGCTATATTCCAATGCTTATCGCTGACGTAAAGATCCTTTAAAAGCATTTCTATCATCAGTTTTGTCATGCCGTAAGGATTTTTGGGCTGCAATACGCAATCTTCTATAAGCGGCAGCGTCTCACCGTCTTTGTATACGGTTGCGCTAGAGCTAAAGAGGAAATTTTTGCAGTTATTTTTCTTCATAACCTCTAGCAAAGCGATTGCCGAAAAGAGGTTATTATTGTAGTAAGACAGCGGCTCTTTTACGCTTTCGCCCACAGCCTTAAAGCCAGCAAAATGAATAACAGCATAAATGTTTTGCGAGTTGAATATTTTTTGCAGTACACCTTGATCACGTACATCGCCTTGCACAAAGTCGAAATCCTTGCCTGTAATCGCCTTAATCCTTTTTAGGGCATCAGGGCCGGAGTTGCTGAAATTATCAATGACGGTAACGTCATAACCTGCGGTTAATAGCTCGACTACGGTATGGCTGCCGATATAGCCCGCGCCACCCGTAACAAGAATCCTTTCCATAAAAAACCTCCGCTATTTAATCAATTTTTGACTGTATTTTGACTATGTATTGTAATTATGATAATTATTTTTTTAAAGCTCTGTTTAGCTGATTGTATTGATAAAAAGAAAATCATAAATACTCACTCTTTAAATAACGCCTTGGTGAGGCATTAAGACTTGTTTTACCGGCGTAAAGATTAATATAATATGTCGAACATTGGGCAATATCAACCAATGTCTAAACTTGGATGATTGTATTGATAAAAAGAAAATACACAAATCTCACCCTTTCAATAATGCCTTTTTTAGACATTAATGCTTGTTTTACCGGCTTAAAGATTAATAACGTGTCAAACAAGTGTAATATCAACAATGTCTAACATCGCTTTTGTTAAAGTAATATTTATTAAAAATGCGATGCTAGACTTGTTCTAAAACTAGACGAAATAAGATTAAAAAAGACACAAAAAATATTTAAATAATTTTAAACAAGTTTAATAAACTTTAAGAATGTATAAAACAGAGCCGTCTGTATTAAGACGGCTTATAATATTAAATCAAATCTAACTTTGCAAACTCTTTTTTAAGCGTCTTTCGGTATCTGCGTGCAGCTACTCCCTCGAAAAACGAGAAAATTCCGTTACGCAAAATAAATTTGGCTATTTTAAAGAATTTTAGTTGGCGGCGTTGTTTTTTGGAATGCCAAGTACTGGAACAGCGATGAATTGCGTGAGAATTTTCGGTGAATTTTATTTTGTGGGTCAAATAGTGCTGCGGATAAAAATAATCCTTAGAATAAAAGGCAAGCCCGTTATCGTAACGGGTGGTTTTGCCGTTTGGTTTGATACCGTATATCGTCTCGATAAGCGTTGAATACACCTGAACCGCAAGCAAATTTGTCCCTTGGTTTACAGTTTCATTATCTCTGCGTTCGTACCACTCTTTGCATTTAGCGATAATGCCATGACCCTTTACGCTTCCTATGATGGCGGTATTTACCCAATGCTTACTTTCGTATCCCATAAAAAAATCGCTGGTCAAAAAATTATCTAGCGGCTTAAGGATTTCGACGTCTGTATCAAGATAAATCCCGCCATGCTCGTACAAAATCCACGCGCGCATGATGTCGGATACAAGCGACCAATTGCGCTGTTCCATCGCCTTTTTGATTAAAGGATTTCCGTCGATGTCAAAATTCTTTTCGTTCCATTCGATAATTTCGTAATCGGGGCAAAACTTAGTCCAGCTGGCCATGCAACTAACCATAAGGTCGGACATTTTACCGCCGCCCACCCATACATAATGCAGTTTTTTAGGTATTTTTTGCTCCATCTTTATTACTCCATAATAATCTTTAGCTTAGTAAACGGTTGTTATGATGGCAAAAGTTTCCTTTTTGGCGATAAAATAGATCCAGATACACTTATCCCAAAAAGAAAAGCGTAGCCCTATCGTGCCTGTACATACATAAAATAATGGGCTGCCATTAAGGTATCTAATTTTTGCGAACGATTTTTGTTATAAAAAAAAGTTTGTTTTTTATGCAAATAAAAGCAAGTATAAAACATTCGCGCTGTTAACGTTAGGCTTTTAGCACTCGGATAAGGACAATAAGCACAAAACATTCGCGCCTGTTAACGTTAGGGCTTTTAGCTTATGATCAAAAGCGCAGTTATATTTACATCAAAAACGTATTTACATCAAAAAAAGTGTTCTTTTATGACAAAAAATAAGCCGTCAATAAAACTAAATAGATTTGATGCAAGCACACTAAACAGGCAAAGGACAAACAGCATCATCTCCATCGTCTTCTTCCATGCTTTGTGATTCGCTAGCTTTAATCTGATAATTTTTTTGATTCTCGTCGTTTAATGGCTCTGTTTTATCAGCCAGCAATTCGTCGCTTTCGTTATCCTCGGGCTTGTCCACCAAACTGTCTAAAGTATTGTATATTAGCGGAATACCATACGTTTCCTCGTACAAATTTTTCCAAAGCTCAAAATTTTTTGCCATCATTGCATTGCAGTTTTGCAGGACAGACAGGTTTTTATCGGGATAAATTACAGGCAGAATATTAAAGGTAAATTCCTGAACGGGAAATCCGTCCGGCCCTATTATGTCGCTGTCCTTCATCGTTAAAAAACAAGGGATAATAGGAGAATTGAACTTTGATGCAAACAAAAATGCACCCTTTTTAAGAGGCCTTGGCTTGCGGTAATTCCACCACATACCCTGCTCGGCATATACCAAAATCTTTTCGCCGCGGTCTAAAAACACTTTGACGGCCTTCATAGTTTCTTTTGTCAGCCTGTGGTTATTGTTGCCCCATTCGTTGACTGGCAAAGTGTGGCAGTTCCGCATAAAAAAGCCCACTATACCGGGATAAGAGTAGTTGCCCTCACGCACGACTTTATACAAATTAAAGCTGCGCTTGGTAAAGTATTTTTTTATGCCCAAATATGCTGCGTAATTATCAAACATATGGCAGTGATTGCATGTTATAATTGCTCCGCCCTTAAAACCCTGTAGATTTTCCAGCCCCCTAACGCCCGCAAAAATAATCCTTTTCTTCCGCATCAGCGAATTAAAGAAACGCTTGCCCATAAAATTAGCAAGACGCGCCTTTATTTTACTAAAAAATTTCTTTTTAAAATAATCCAGAGTATCCGGATTAACGGGTTCCCACGGAGGGTCATTTTCGACATCCCGGTCAAACAGCCCTTTTTTTTCGTATTCTTCGATACGCTCTAAGACTGCCAGCCGGTCAGGTGCTTTTGGCACTGTGTTCATTTACTGTACCACCTTAAAAAATATACCGCCTTAAACAAATTAAAATTTGTACCAATCCAAAACGATTTCTCCGTTTTTGATTTGCTTCCAAAACGGATTGGGTCGCTCTGCGTGCTCGCGCGCCATTTTCTGCAGGTTTTCGCTCCACTCAGTGTCATAAGCGGCGTCCTTTGCTGAAAAATTCTTTTTCATCTCGACCAACTTGTCGTAGACAATTGTATTTTTGGCATGCTTCCAAAATAGGTCACCAAACAAAATCCCGTCGTATCTCCACGGCCTAAACGCAAGATTGTAATGCACAAGCTTGACGTTACTTTCGTCAACGCCCTTGACAGGCAGAGGAATCTTGTTCCAAACCTTGGGCAAAAATTTTACATGTCCGCGGCAAAGTACGTTTAGATAATCTTGATCCTGAATAACGGTAAAGTACACCTTGTTTAAAATTTCGAAAAAGCGGTTTTGAAAATCACTTTTGCGAAGCGCGTCCAAATTCATAAGCAGTATGCCCGCGTTAAAATAGTACGGCAGTTTAAAGCCTAAAAACTTTTCGGCGTAATTGGTGTACACGGGTACGCTGTCAACCGCCTCACAAGTTATTCCCCCTACGTAATTATCGCCTAAATCAAAGTTAAACAGTTCAGACACATCGGCATTTAGAACGATGTCGCAGTCAAGGTACAGCGCCTTTGAGTACTCGGGAAACATATTAGGAATAAACATCCTGAAATATGTAGTTTTAGAATAGTAGTCCCTTGTGTGCAATTTGTCGGCATATTTATCTATATGTTTAGTCATTTCTATGATAATAATCTTTACGTTGCCTTTGCTATATTGCATAAGGCCTTTACAGTTAGCATCGTTTAGATTTTCGCACAGAACATGAATAGCGTAATCAAAATCTTTAGAAGCCTGCTTTACCAGTGACTCGATAGCCACAAAAAGAAATGGGGCATAGTTGTCGTCACTTGCAAAGAAAATGGGGATTAACCCACGTTTAGAATCATTCATAATATGTTTACCTCCATAAAAATTGTTTAATTTATGCACCTACGCACGAAACGTAAAATACCCTAATATAATAGCAGTTTAAAGTGTTTAGAATATGATACAAACTAAAGTGTCTTAATTAACAAACCTACTACACTGATTAGGCACAAATGTTGCGGTATAATTAAGTAGATTTTTAAGCAGGTTTTTGACTTTTGATTCTTTATGTATAGTAAAATCTGGATAAAAACGGTAAAAAACAAAAATGAGCCAAAAAAATATCATTAAAGTGCGTTTATTGGACCGCATTTTATCTGTAAATTAAACAGCTATATCTAAATAATAAGGTTTTATTTAAAAAAAGTCAATAAAAAAACCATAACATTTAACGTACCTAAATATATAACGATAAATTTTTAATTTACAGAAAGGTGTTTTTTTGTTTTTTTGGCGAATAATACAACGGATTTTTTTAGCAAAACTTTATTTAATTTAGAAAATATCTCTTTTAAAAAATATTTTTTGACGAAATCTTATTAAAAATTCTTTTGAGTTTTAAAAGAAATCAAGTAGTCTTTATAGTAATTCGCCGTATCTCTTTACGTACAATTTCTTTACTAATGTTGTAAGAGCCATATACAAAACAACTATCACCGCAAGGTATGCAAAATATATTGCCGGCAAACTTGTAAGCTTTAAAGCCCTCCCCAAGGCCGTAAATGGAATTATTGTGCCTATGATCAACGCCGCAGTGCTAAAACCAAACACTGTAAGGGACGCTCGGCTCTTTATAAACGGAATCTTTTTGGTACGGATCATATGGATTACTAATGTCTGCGAAAATAACGATTCTACAAACCAGCCTGCCTGAAACAATGCCATAAACATAGCTTGCTGGTCAGAACCGTCTGCAAACGATTTATAACTTCCGCCTAAGGCCGAAGGGCAAATCACAAAGTACATGAGCAAAAAAGTAACTATATCAAATAAAGAGCTTGTCGGCCCTATAAACACCATAAACTTGCCAATTGAAGAGGCGTCCCATTTTTTTGGCTTTTTAAGGTATTCGGGATCTACGTTGTCCCATGGTATTGATATACAAGAAATATCGTAAATCAAATTCAGCATTAATAGCTGAAGCGGCATCATCGGGAAAAACGGTAAAAACGCACAAGCTGCCACAACCGAAAAAACATTGCCAAAGTTAGAGCTTGCAGTCATTTTAATATACTTAATGATGTTGGCAAACGTCTTACGCCCCTCGATTATACCACGCTCAAGCACCATCAAGTCTTTTTCTAGTAAAATGATGTCAGCGGATTCCTTAGCGATATCCACCGCTGTATCTACCGATATCCCCACGTCCGCTTCGCGCATGGCGGCGGCGTCGTTTATTCCGTCGCCCATAAAACCGACCACATGGCCGTTTTTCCTTAAAATTCGGATTATTCTAGCCTTTTGCTGCGGTGACAGCTTTGCAAAGATTGTGGTGATCTCTACAGCCTTAGACAACTCGTCGTCTGTCATGCCCTCGATATCGCTGCCTTCTAAAACGCTCTTAATATCCAGCCCCACCTGAGCACCTATGCATTTAGTAACGTTAGTGTTATCGCCTGTAAGTATTTTGACGTCGACACCGTAATTATGAAGAGCCTCTATCGCAGCCTTAGCAGTCTCCTTGGGCGGGTCTAAAAATGCAAGATAGCCTAATAGAACCATATCCGCTTCGTCCTTTACCGAAAACAACCCCTCAACGGACGGATTTGTTTTTTGGGCAACCGCAAGCACCCGCATGCCCTTGGCGTTAAGCTTTTCGACTGTCTTTAGGATTTCCTTTTTGATCTCATCTGTAAGCGGGACAACCCCGTTGTACTCGGCATAGCTGCTGATAGACAACATTTCTTCTACCGCACCCTTAGTAATAAGTTGAGTTTTGCCCTGCTTATCCTTGATAACCACGCTCATACGGCGTCTTGTAAAGTCGAAAGGTATCTCGTCTACCTTGATGTATTTCGTCGTCAGTTCGTCCATACCCTTGTCCTTGATGTGGTTGAGAATGGCTACGTCCATAAGATTCTTCATGCCGGTCTGAAAATAACTGTTTAAAAAGGCGTGCCGCAAAATCCTGAGGTCAGAAATGCCGTGTATGTCTAAGTATGATTCCAGTATTATTTCGTCACGCGTAATAGTGCCGGTTTTGTCGGTACAAAGTACATCCATCGCCCCGAAGTTTTGTATAGAATTGAGGTTTTTTACAACTGTTTTCTTTTTTGCCAGCCTGACCGCGCCCTTAGCAAGTCCCGTAGTAACTATCATGGGCAGCATTTCGGGGGTAAGCCCGACAGCAACTGACAGTCCGAATAGCAAAGCCTGCATCCAGTCGCCTTTTGTAAAGCCGTTGATGAAAAACACCACAGGCACCATTATCAGCATAAAGCGTATAAGCAGCCACGAAACAGAGTTGACTCCCTTTTCAAAGCTGGTGATAACCTTTTTACGCACCAGAGTTTTTGCAATCTGCCCAAAATAGGTGTCGTCGCCTATCGCAACAGCCATGCAGGTTGCGCTTCCGCTGACGACATTGCTGCCCATAAATGCCAAATTGTTTAATTCTAAGGCATTGGTATGGGTAAATTTTAATTCAGACCCGATTTTTTCTACGGGGTTGCTTTCACCCGTAAGTGACGATTCGCTAACAAATAAATCCTTAGACGAAAGTATGCGCACGTCCGCAGGGATCATATCGCCTGCCGCCAGCGAGATTATGTCGCCACGCACTACATCCTCTAACGGAATTTCAATCTTGCCTGCGTCGCCGCGGCGCACACAGGTGGTGGCCGTAATCATCGCCTTAAGCCGTTCTGCCGCCTTAGACGAGCGGGATTCCTGAAAAAAGTGCAAGAGTCCGCTAGAAAACACCATAGTCAGCACTATGGCTACGGCTGTAAAATCCTTTTCGTCCTTGGCAAAAATGATGTCCGTAAACACCGAGACTATCGCAAGCGCAAAAAGGACAACGGTAAACGGATTGATAAACGATGTTATAAGCCTTTTTAGTACTGTTTCGTTATTCCTGTGAGTGATTACGTTTTTGCCAAACTCATCCCTTACTTCGTCGGCTTGCTCTTCGCTAAAGCCGTTAAAGGATGTATTATATTCTTCTAAAAGTTCGCGCGCTTCTGTACGCGCAGCATGTAAAAGCTTTTCGTTGGCGTTTGCCATAGCCGACGCCGTATTCTTTTTTGCCATTGCCTTACCCTCCTTACAGGTTTAACCATATTAGTATAGCTGATAAGGCATAAAACCATTATTTTAGGTAAAAAAACAGCCGCAAGGATTTGCCGGCAAAGTATTTAAAAATTTTAGCGAGAGAATTCTTGTCAAAAAAAGATATATTTTTGATAAAACAGCAACACTCTTAGCTAAGGCACAAGCTAACACAAACAGCACAAAATGCTTAGAGCTTATGTTATTACCTAAAAAAGAAGTCTTTTTTTGAGGCGAAAAAAACCGCTAAAAAATTAAATAACTTTGGGGACAAGTCTCAAGGCGGTAGAATTTATCTTTTTGCCTAAAAAACCGCTTATGCCATTGTTACTACTACTGCCGTCTGCGTCCATTTTCTACCTCCTTTTTTCGCCGTCGTATGCGTGATATGTGATATGCTACGTGCAGTTGCCCGTTTTAATTCTGTACGGCAAGGTACAATCATTTTGAACTAACAACCCATTTGTTGCGCGTATTACACTAATTTACGACAGGTTTACTTTAAAATATAATATTTGTTTTATTATTTCGATATAAAAAATTCCTCGTCAAACAATGACGAGGAATAAAAAATGTCTGTTTCCTATGTCATCGTTTCAAGCTTTAGCTCTGAAAGGCGGTGAAGTCGCATTAGATTAAGCCTTGAAATCGACTTTAACCTGTTTACCACCACAAGAGTGTCTCCACAATTTGCGCGGCAGCGACCCATATCCTTTCAGTAGCCTCACCTACCGAATGAATTTAATTTTATACCTATACCAGTATATTCTTTATGCGTATAATTTGTCAACTGTTTAAGTATTAAGGTTGCGGAAAAAATAAATTTCTCACCTAAATTTCTTCTCGTCCTATTAGATAATCTACGGTAACCGAAAAGTAATCTGCTAAAAGCCATAAGCTATTAATGCTTGGCTCGTTTTTCTTAGACAGCCACTCGCTGATTGTACTTTGCCCTACTCCGATTTTTTCTGACAACTCGACTTGCGTCAATTCTTCCTCTTTCATTAATTCTTTTATTCGCTCGGCAACAACTATCTCTTTCATATTATTGACAGTATATCGGCTTAGTGATATACTTACTTAAAAATATCGGCTTACCGATATTAAACAATAAACGAGGAGATTTACACGAATAATCCAAAATAAAAAATAATCGAATTAGTATTCTCTGCCAAAACAAATAATCTACCGAAACATTAAAAAAGTCAATCTATTTAACATTAAAAATTATTCCTCTGTATAGGATAGTTATTGCCTTTTCCTGGTAATATCAAAAAAGCAGTCTTTCTGCTACCACAAAAAGACTGCTATATGTAAAAAATGAAGCTCCCTGTGTTGCTACACAAATAAACATCACACCACAATGTTTAATGCAGAAAGGCTACACTTTTTACCGAATCAAAGTGTGGCTGATAGTTTATTTACTTGTGTAGCTTTTTTATTCTAACATATTTTGGTAAATTTTGTCAATATATAAATGAACAGATTTTTAAAATCGCGTAGCAAAACTTAGTTTAAACAAACTTAAGTTTGCGGTTTTGTTGAAAATTGAATGAAATAGCACATTAATTATATAAAGATTAGAATAATGCTGGTTAACATTTGCTAAAAAAGCTTACAATTTTTATTTTACCTTATGTTGTTTTTTACACACCAGAACTAAGCCTATTAATAAAATTGGTTAAGCGCCTTATTTTTTGTAACTACTCTTGTCAAAAACTTATCAACAAGCTTTTATCACCTTAATCTAACTAGAAAAAGAAATAAAATGTATTACTTATTTCAAAAAATACAGTTAAGTTGTGCGTACACTGTAAACCTCTTTAAGTTTACAGTGCGCTAAAGCAAAAACGGATAAAAAGCGTGTTTTTACCCGTTGAAATTAATTTAATTATTTAGTTTTTCATACTTTGGCCTCAGCTAGGCATACCGTTAAGATATGTTTTGCGGGTTTTAATAAAAAATCTTATATAGCGTCATATATTGCAATTGCGGCCGTAGTTCCGTAATAAATAATTTTTCCGTCCTGCTTGCAAGTGTGCCCCGACAAGCCTGCTGCCGTATCATAAATCACTTTGCTTGTAGCAGCCAATGATTCACTTGCGTAAAAAGCCACAATCAATACATCAGTATTCTTAGTAGCTGTCAACATGGTTACGCCCAATTCAGTTGAAGATTCTACAGTATATCCGGCAGCTTCGAATGCGTCGGTGACTTGGCTAACGGTTTTGTCGGTTTCGGTGTTGCCTCCGGGATCCGGATTACTATCCTTAACAAAAGTGATAATAACTTCTAAATCCAAATCATTTACTTCCATAGTAATTTTATCGTTTTTAAAAGTCATTGTTCCTGTCATAGTTTCTTCATCTTCCTCATCTTCTATAGGAACAATCTTATTGCCGTCCATCTTGAATTTGACAGTATCGGTTGCCATGCTCCCAACATACATCGTTATCTCGTCACCATTAAATTCAATTGCCATAGAAGCATATATTCCAAGCATCATTTTGGTCAATTCATCAAGTTCAGAATCTTCAAGTTCGCTCACCTTGAAAGAAACATTCATGCCGGAGGATTTTACCGAGAATTCATCTACAATATACCTGCCCGACGGTTTGTTTTCGCCACAAGCAACCATAACAAAAACCATAATTATCGCAAGCAAACTTAATGCGATAGTTTTACCAACTTTTTTCATTCTTTCTCCTTTTTTAGTACATCATTATTAATGACGCACCTTCTATATATATTATTATAACATACTCTACTTATTATAACAAAATTTTCGCAAATATCAATAATTTCTGTAAGGTTTTTCATAAATATTTTTTACATATTTAAATGTAAATTGCCTAAAGACGATTGACAAAAGCAGTAGGATATGATATATTTATCGGGCTTGCGGCGGTGGCGGAACTGGCAGACGCGCAAGACTAAGGATCTTGTGGGAGACCGTATGGGTTCAAGTCCCTTTCGCCGCACCATATTTGTTTTCCACTTGTCGTGGAACGCAGCAAAAAAACGTCCAAATCGGGCGTTTTTTGTTGTTTAAAGTGTATTGATTTATACAAGTCAAAAAAGACTTTTTTATAACATAACATTCAATTCGCAAAGTAAAACATATCAATAAAAAAAGCTGATTGATAAATACACAAAACAGCTTTTTTATATTAATTTTATTTTAATAGTGTATTTACTGTTTTTGACTTAACTTCTTCCCTTTGCTTTTGTTTTAATAAAGGCTTTTACTTTGCGAATTGAAGAATATAACGGTTTGAATCGACTTTGTATCCAAAATCTGATATAATTCAAAAATGACAGACAAAAGACCACAATTTAATACAACTGTTTTTGTTATACTGCTATTTTGTTTAATAATACCCGGATTAATCTACTATATATCCGTGCAGACAGCACAAACAAAGTGGGATTACTATCAGCTACTTATATCTGTAACTGCCCGATATAGAGGTGAGCCCATCTGCTTTTTAGCTTGTGTGCCGGATTGTTGTTATCCATTTTGGATTGCCATCTTTTGCTTTTTTTTGCTTGGTGCCGGAAAAATGACTTAGTTAGCAAAGGAGAACCTTTTTTCATCATGAAACGCTAAAGCTATTTCTGTTACCACTAGCACAGCTAGTGGTTTAACATACAAAAGGCACTTTGCAAATAAGCAAAGTGCCTTTTGTATTCCATAAGTGTAAAAGTAATTTTTTACTTTCTGTATTGTATTTTCCGTTCTTTTTAAGATCTTAAAATATACAAGTTAGGTTATTTTTATTGTTATCTAATAATCAGGCAATTTTACGGCGCTCTAGTCTAGGCTGTCCGCCGTCTTTTACACAATTCCGGTCAATATATATATGCGTTATATCTTTATCTGATGGGGCGGCGTACATTATATCGGTTAAAATTCCTTCCATTATCGACCTAAGACCACGCGCACCGGTGTTAAGCTCTATCGCTTTTTCGGCGATTGCCTCTATTGCGCCTTTATCAAAAATCAGTTCGACATCGTCCATCGCCATAAGCTTTTGGTATTGCTTGATGAGCGCATTCTTGGGTTCCGACAGGATTTTGACTAAAGCGTCCTTATCCAGCGAAGTAAGACTGACGGTAACGGGGACTCTTCCGACAAATTCCGGTATCAGTCCAAACTTGATAAGATCGTGCGGCTGAACCTGCTTTAAATACTCAAATCTTTCGGTATCGTTTTTACCTTTTACCATCGCGCCAAAGCCCAGCTGCTTGCCTGCTGTACGCTTACCGATAATATCCTCCAGCCCTACAAACGCCCCGCCGAAAATAAACAGAATGTTGGTGGTGTCGATTTGCAAACATTCCTGCTGCGGGTGCTTTCGCCCCCCCTGCGGAGGAACATTGGCGATTGTGCTTTCGACAATCTTTAACAGCGCCTGTTGTACGCCCTCGCCAGACACGTCCCTGGTGATACTGACGTTTTCGCTTTTGCGGGCCAGTTTGTCAATTTCGTCTATATAAATAATTCCCTTTGAAGCCTTTTCGATATCAAAATCAGCGTTTTGAATTAGCTTTAGCAGAATGTTTTCGACATCCTCGCCCACATACCCCGCCTCGGTAAGAGTAGTCGCATCGGCAACCGCAAACGGCACGTTGAGTATCTTAGACAGCGTTTGAGCAAGCAGAGTTTTGCCGCAACCCGTAGGTCCCAGCATAAGAATATTGCTTTTAGTAAGCTCGATTTCGGATAAAGCATGCTTATTGTCATCGTTATTTTTGATACGCTTATAATGATTGTAGACTGCTACCGAAAGTACGCGCTTAGCGGTATCCTGACCTACAATATATTCGTCAAGCTGCTTTTTGATTTCCGCCGGCTTGGGCAGATTTATCTCCTTTTTCTCTTTAACCCTGTTACGTTTTTTTATCTCAAAATTGCAGACGTCTATGCAATCGCTGCAAATGTAGACATTGCTGGGGCCAGCCATCATAAAGCTGACCAACGCCTCGGTTTTCCCGCAAAAAGAACACTTTTGTTCTAAAATATTCATTATCCTCCTATCCTGCGGCAAAAACTGCCGCCGCTAAAGTGTTAAAATTTTAATTGATTTATTTTAAGCCTAAGAGCGGTTTAAAAAGCAGCACATTAAAATTAATATTACCTTTTATCAAATGCCTAAAACCGGTTTAGCTAAATAAACAGACATCTGGTAGTCAATATTGACGAATGAGTGTAATTTGCCTGCGCTTGATTTAGACAAAATGGCTTTAGTATCCGCATTAAGCACTTAATAAGCGTATTTTTTATTCTCGTTTTTCGAAAATACGGTCAATCAATCCGTAATCTAAAGCTTCCTGAGCGCTCATATAGTTATCTCTGTCCATATCTTTTTCAACTTTTTCTTCAGGCTTAGAGCAGTTTTTCGCCATTATCGCTATCATTTTACGCTTAATTTTTAAAATATGTTCAGCTACAATCGCAATATCGCTGGCCTGCCCCTGAGCCCCGCCCATCGGCTGGTGAATCATTATCTCGCTGTTAGGTAAAGCGTACCTTTTTCCCTTTGTTCCTGACGAAAGCAAAAACGCTCCCATACTTGCCGCCATACCCACGCACATGGTGGATACGTCGCATTTGATGTAATTCATGGTATCGTAGATGCCCATGCCAGCCGTTACACTGCCGCCGGGGCTGTTAATATACAGCGAGATATCTTTTTCGGGGTCTTTGCCTTCTAAGTAAATAAGCTGAGCGATGGCAATATTTGCCGAAATGTCGTTAATTTCGCCCGAAATAAAAACAATCCTGTCCTCTAGCAGCCGCGAATAAATATCGTACGAGCGCTCGCCTCGGTTTGTCTGCTCTATTACCATCGGTACAAGGTTATTATAAATCATATCCGTTTCTCCTTATAATTATTCGTGACTGTCTGTCCGTTATTACTATCCTTTTTAATATATTAACAACATAACGGTTTTGCAACTTTAATTATTATACCCACTAACCTGCAAATAACAATCAACAAAAAAAGAATATTTTTAAAGAATTATGTCTTAAGCGGCGGATTTTTTGCCGCCCGGCTCAACCAACCGATTTATAAGCTAAAAAACATTAAATTTTGTTTTAATGTCAAATCTTTAAAATTGATTATCGGTTGTCTAAATTGTCCGGTCAAACTACCTTGTCGGTTTTGTCAATGATAGTTTTATCCAGTGTTTATCTTTGCTATTGTTCCTTTGCTAAGCTTTTCTGTAATTAAACAATAACAAAATATCTCTGTCATCATAATCATCATAATGTATTGATGAAATATCTTCTATATTACATAGTACTTCACCATCTGATTTTCCGTAATTATCTATCTGCATGACAACACAAACATCGTCTTCTAAACTGCTAACAAGTCCTAAAATACTTCCGTTATCATTATCTCCTAATTGTAATTCTACTATTTTTTGCGAAGTCATTGCTAATCTTAATAATTGAATTTTTAAATCAATTTTCGGGACAAAAGAGTATTCGGGACAATAAGTCTGCTTGTTATTCATTAATTTAATCATTTTTTCATGATATTGAGTATTTTTTTCTATTTTATGAATCGTATCAAAGCTATAGAGCGAAAATCCGTTGTCTATACCGGATGGACCAGCCGACCAAATTATAATATGCTTTTCGTCAAAAGCTAAAATCTTGCCCCAAGCAAAATATTCATTTTCGCCATTGCTGTAAATCGATATAAACTCATCTTTTTTTAATTTTTTAGCTAACAATTTTATTCTCCTTTAATTTTTATAATTATTCCATCGTAATCCGATAAGCATATAATATTAAAATATACAATATACCGTTAATATTTATAATTAAATATAATGATAAAATATTACCTTCGATTGTTTTTTAAAGTAGTTGTTTAGTTAAGCTATATTAAAAAAAGATGCTATACGGAGGCTACATATATGAGTAAAATGCTATTAATTATACAAACATGTATTACTCTTTTGCCTTCTTTTTGGTGGCCTTTAAAGCAAACGTATTGTTATCGGTCAAAAAGGTTATAAGCTTTTTGCTGATAAGATTGTTGCGGATATATTGGTCCTGCCCGCGCTGCATTGACGCCTTAAATTCGTCCGCTGTCTTTTTGGCTTGTTCGGCCTCGGCTGCAATCTCGTTTTCGTAATCTTCGTCCGTAACCTCAATCTTTTCGTCCTTGATGATGCGTTCCAGCGTAAGCCTTGTTTTTACATTTTTTGCCGCCTCATCACGGTTGGCCTTGCGGTATTCCTCTATACTGCCGCCGGTATACTTAAAGTAGTCCTCTATCTTCATGCCGCCGTACATATATTTAAGCCTGTACGAAAAATCCTCTAACATATAATTAAGCTCGGTCTCCACCATGGCGTCAGGAACAGTAACGGTAACGTTTGCTACTATCGCCTTTATTAACTCATTTTCGTTTTCGGTTTTGGCGCGCTGTTCGTTAGCTTCGGCGAGCTTCTTTTCGGTATCCTCTCGGTATTCATTAAGAGTGTTAAAAGCAGAAACCTCTTTTGCCATCTCGTCGTTAATCTCGGGCAGCTCCTTAACGAATATGTCATTGATAGTGCATGTAAAAACAGCGTCCTTACCCTTTAAATCCTCCGAATGGTACTCATCGGGAAATTTAACATTAATGTCACGGGTCTCGCCTTTATTCATGCCGATAAGCTGCGCCTCAAAGCCTGGAATAAACGAGTTGCTGCCGATAACAAGCTCCTGCTTTTCGGCGGTGCCGCCGTCAAACTTAACGCCGCCCACGCTGCCGCTGTAGTTTAGGTTTACGGTATCGCCGTCAGCTACGGAAGTGTCCTTACTAACCTTACGGGCAAGCCTTTGGCGAGCTTTTTCGATTTCGCCGTCAACGTCCGCCTTAGTCACCTTGTAGACGGCCTTATTTATAGTAAGCCCCTTGTACTGACCTAAAACAATTTCCGGCTTTACCGCAAATGCCGCCGAAAATTTTACATCTCCGTCAATTTTTTCGATGTCTACCTTTGGGTCCTCGACGGGATAAACGTCGGGGTTTTCGTTTAAAGCTTTAGAATAGCATTCTCTAAAGCAAATGTCGAATGCGTCGTCTGCAAAGACACTCTTGCCATACATCTTTTCGATAAGATGACGAGGTGCGTGCCCCTTGCGGAAACCGGGGATATTAATACCAGATTTTTTCTTTTGATAAGCCTTTTCGATAAAGCCATTCCACTCGTCTGCGGATAAAGAAAAATTAATTTTTGTGCCTGTCTCAATTTTTTCGATGCTGTAATCCATATGTTCCTCCAACCAATCGCTAAATATGATAACATCATTTATATAAAAAGTCAAATTCAAATGGGTTGTATACAAAAATTTGATTGAGATTATTCAGAAAAATAGTTAGCAAAAAAATTGATAACAGAATCATTTTGAACATTTGAACTTTAATTCGCAAAGTAAAAGCCTTTATTACAACAAAAGCAAAAGGAAAGAAGTTGAGTCAGAGAAATAGTAAAATACATTATTAAAATATAAAAAACTAATTTGTGTAATTATCATTCAGCTTTTTTATTATATGTTTTACTTTGCAAATTGAAGTATAATCAAAAGAATTCCTAAACAAAGCCGATTTTTGTAATATTAATCAGCTTTTTTTTGATAAGCCTTACCTTGCAAATTGAAGAACATTTGAATAAAGCATTTGACTTGACACAATTAATAAACTATACTTGATATATACGAGATTTTGTTTTTAAAATTGTAAAATAGGCTTATTTTTAAACCTAACATGGCCATCTAAACAACAATCTTTTGCCGATACGCTCAGGTTTTGGCAGGCTATAGGCATTGCTGCGGAAGCAAGCCCTAAAACAGTCTTGCCTGTTTTTAATCAAAGACGGCAAAGCTTTATGCCAAGACAGAACAATTTTAGTAAGATTAATAGCGCAAAAATGCCCTTAAATGCCCTTAAATGATTAATATAGAAAGAAAAATCTAATACAAAATTCAAGCGAAAGGATAATGAATTATGCCCTGCGATGCGCTAAGCTACAAGTTTGTGGCGGAAGAACTTAATAATATTTTGACAGGCGGTAAAATCGAAAAGCTGAATATGCCCGAATCTGACGAGCTTTTTATCAGTTTAAGAGCGGGGCGGCAAAATTATACGCTTGTTATTTCGGCCGGAGTTTACCCGCGTATTCATATTACCGAGACGGTTAAAGAGAATCCTCCCGTTCCCCCTGCCTTTTGTATGAATCTACGTAAAAATCTTAGCGGCGGAATCATTAAAAGTATAAGGCAACAGCCCGACGAGCGGGTGCTTTTTATTGATGTGCTTTTTAAAACCGAACTTGGGGTTCGTGAAGATAAAACTCTGGTTTGCGAAATTATGGGCAAGTACTCCAACATCATTTTGGTAGGCGAAGACGGAAAGATAATCGAAAGCCTAAAGCATATTCCGCTAGATGTGTCGGTAAAGCGGCAGATTTTGCCCGGACTAAAATATGCCGCTCCTACGCAGGATAAAATTTCGCCCTGCGATTATGACTCTATTGCCAGACTGAATTTTGGAGGCGACGCGTATGCGGCTATTTTAAAGAATGTTAAAGGACTTGCTCCGTCCGCTATTACCGAGGTTATTTTTAATGCCGGAAACAATTCCGATAATTTCAGCAATGTTGCCAATATTTCCGATTATAATACCGAAAGCGCAATTCTTGCGGCAGAGCTTAAGCGGTTATTCACCTCTCCTCTTTTACCGTGCGTTTTTAAGGATAACGAAAAAGGTGATTTTTTTATTCGCAAATACAATTCGCTTAGCGGTGAGTACCTTATTTTTGACTCGCTCAGCAAGGCGATGGACTACTACTACCGTGAACGCGACCTAAAAAGCAGGCTGGCCTCAAAAAGCAGGTCGATGCTGACCATTGTCAAAAACGCCCACAAGCGCGCCGAAAAGCGGCTTGCAGAATTTTATTTAAGAATTGCCGATAGCGGCGAAAATGAAGCTGACCGCATTAAGGGAGAGTTGATTACCGCAAACATCTACCGCATAAAACCGGGTGACACCGTACTGACCGCCGAAAACTATTACGAGGGCGGCAAGGAGATTTTAATTCAGTTAGACCCTACCTTAAGCCCTGCTCAAAACGCACAAAAACACTACAAAAAGTATGCTAAAAAAAAGCGAACCGCCATAGCGGCGCAACAGCAAGCGGACAAAACCGAAGCCGAGCGGGCAGCTTACGAGGGGCTGATTTTTAGCCTGCAAAATATTGAATCGTCGCGTGAGCTTAGCGATATTGCCGAGGAAATGGCTGTTTTGGGACTGATTAAGCCTGTCAAGCGGCAAAAAAACGAAAAGCTGTCCGAGCCTTACAAGACTACGTTTGGAGGTTTTAAGATTTTGATAGGCAAAAACAATATTCAAAATGACCGCATTTTAAGGAATGCCGCCAAAAACGATATCTGGCTGCATACACGGCTTAGCCACGGCAGTCATGTGATTATAGAATGCGGTCAGTCCTCACCATCAGGATATTCCGGCAATCAGTCGGGACAATCAAACAGACAAACTAATGAACAATCGGGACAATCCAACTATCAAAATAGTATGTATAGCAAACAATCAGGCGGGCAACACGTCGTACCCGACGAGGTTATACTTGCCGCCGCACAGTACGCCGCATATTATTCTAAGGCAAAGGACGCCGACAAAACCGAGGTGGATTATACCCTGGTAAGACATGTTTCTAAACCGTCAGGCGCTGCACCCGGTAAAGTGGTTTACACTAACCAAAAAACGCTGATTGTCCGCCCTAATTCTCTGTAACAAAAACCGTTAAAAACCTTTATATTACTTGGTAGAATACTAATACATTTTGGCTAATCTAACTATTTTTTGAATATTCTTAAACAAAAAAAACAACACCAACTAAATTAAACGGATGTTGTTTTTTTATAAGACCTTTTAAATTTATAATTACCGGAAAATTTATCAAGCATTATTAATTTTATTTTTTCCTTTTTTAAGCGTTAGTATTTATTTTTGCCATCTAGCAAACTAGTTAACATCTAAGTTGGCAAAAGAAGCTTTGATAATCTAAAAAAGGCGGGAATAACAATATCGCTTTTATCAATACAATCATCTGACAGTGTTTTCTTTTTTTAATAGGTATGCGGACAAAATAATTACAATAAAGTTAATGACGCTAAAAAGCAAAATAGGCAAATCAAAAACTAATGATTTTAACACATAATATGGTCCGTTTTCGAAAGACGCCCATGTCCAACATGATACAAATAATTGGACAATGCTAAGTATTAAAACCGCAAAAGACAAAATAAGAATTTTTAAAAATAATTTACGCTGCCGATTGTTCCAAATATTTTTATTGAGCCTTAAAATATAAATGTATAATAATAAAATTGAGATAAAAATTGTTAAAGCTAAAAAAGCGATGATTATATAGCGAAACAGCTTTTCGTTGTCGGTTTTAAGCATTGATATACCCCAAAATAAGTATAATACAACGCTTACTAAAGAATAAATCGTAAAAAATCCTAATATTCCGCGCGAAGAATTCTTAAAATAAGGTTTATCCGTTTCTGTTACAGGATTATCTAAGCGTTCACAATCTATTTTGTTTTGGTTTGTTACGTTTATGCTATCTTTCACTACAATTTCTCATTTATATAGTTAAATAATGTATAAAGATTCAATATGGCTAAAAGATAATATTGCAAATTTTTTGTTTTTTTGCACGTAATATCGTAGCGTCTAAAGTATCAATATTATTAAATAAAGCAGTAAATAAGCCCTACTATAGACATTACCGTCAGTATCAACATAATAATTACGTTGACCATTGCACCTTTGTATTCGGGTGAACGCTTGTTAAGACCGCTCCTTAGCACTCTTACTGCGCGTACTGCCGCAAGCAGCGAGCCTACGATAAACATTGACATTGCAATTGCAATGACTATATTTGTATGCTTATATACAATCCAGCCGACTATAACCATAATAGCTGCCAGCACCAATATAATGTCACAAATTTGCCTTAAGCCAAAGGGCGTAAAATATCTTTCAAACGCATTTTTTCTTCTTTTTTTGGTTCTTGTTTCCATGTTTTTGTATGTTCTCCTTTTGGGTATACGTAGGTGATTTAATTTATCTAAAAAATTTTAAATATATCTACAAATAAAGATTTTTATATAATTAATGAATTAATGCTTTTTTGTTTAATTGTTTTGTTTTTTTAACTGATTTGTGTAGTAAAATATTCATTAGTAAGCGCTTTAAAATCATCAATCATCTCTTGCCAAGAAATCCCAAACCAATATTCTATGTTTGCATCGGCATAATAATCTCCTACAAAAATAACATCTGCTCCGTTTATAACAGTAACAGTTATCAGCGTAAAATAATTATCTTGATAGCTCAGCCTGATACCGATACCGTTAGGTGACTTTAAAACTTGTTTAAATCTGCCCGCAAGTCCGCCTATTTCGGATAATTTAACCAAAAAACTGTCAATATTATCTATATCAAGAGTTTCTAGTATTTCTAACTTTTCTAAATCAAACGGATATTTTTCTGATGGATTATCTTGGGCGACCGGATTAGCGTAGTTAATTAGTTCAACGTTAATAACATTACTTTCTTTATGGCCATATTCATTATATAAATGGTATCCATAATCACAAGCGGTTAAAGAGAAAACAAAGATAATGGCTAAAGAAAGTATAAAGATTTTTTTTATTTTATCTAACATATTACGCTCCTTATCAATTTTTTTGAACTAAGGCCGTTTTTTCACCTCATAATCGGATTGATTGTGCCGGTGACACTTGCAGCGATTTTGAGCGACTGTTGAATAAATTTAGTTGGATCACTGTTACTTTGTTAATCAAGTATAAGCGAGCCGACAATATCATTAATATCATTAATATTACAGCTTTTTACAAGGTTTGTCAACTCTATTACAAGGCGATTTCCGGCGCACGGGTCATAAAGATTGATGGTACCTATCTGAACTGCTGCGGCGCCGGCAATCATAAACTCTAAAATATCCTCTGCCGACTGAATTCCGCCCATACCTATTATCGGAATCTTTACCGCTTTATATGCCTCGTAAACCATTTTTAGCGCAACAGGCTTTACCGCAGGTCCCGACAGCCCGCCGCTGACCGCGCCCAAAATCGGACGCCGGGTACGATAGTCTATCGCCATGCCGCCCAATGTATTTATCAGCGAAATCGCGTCCGCCCCGCCGTTTTCAGCAGCTTTTGCGTTATCCGAAATACTGGCGACGTTGGGTGAAAGCTTGACGATAAGCGGCTTAGAACAGTGCTTTTTAACACTTGCGGTTATGTCCTCGACAGCCTGAGGCTGTACGCCAAACGCAATGCCTCCCTGTTTTACGTTAGGACACGAAATATTAAGCTCTACCATTTTAACCGAGCTTTCGCATACCTTTTCGCAAACGCTGATGTATTCCTCTTTTGTGTAGCCGGCAATGTTTGCAACAACCACAGTGCCATAGTTTTTTAAAAAAACATCCTCGTTTTGTAAAAATGCGTCTACGCCGGGATTTTGTAATCCCACGCTGTTAAGGATTCCGTAATTAACCTCGGCAATACGCGGCGATTTGTTGCCCTGCCGTTCGTGTAATGTAATCCCTTTTGTGCAGATTCCGCCGAGTACCGACAAGTCGTAAAACTGTGAATACTCACGTCCAAACCCGAATGTGCCGCTGGCAGTGATAATCGGATTTTTAAATTCTACGCCTGCTATGTTAACCTTTAGATTCATAATGCCACGTCCTTTTTTTAATCTTATTGACGTTAAATCTTTATCTTAAGCTTATACAAAGTTTCTGCTTAAGAAATTTATTAGTCCAATCCTATATTTTTTTATTCCAATCATATATTAAAAACTTATCATTAATCATTTTTTATTACGAAATATTAATAATTACAGAGTTACTTTTTATATTGTCGCGCTTATCATAGACATAAATACTAACCCGCCAAGCGTTAGACAGCAAGTCGGTTAGATACAACTGCCCGTTTTCAAAGTACGCATATTCATGAATATTATCATTTGGTACATCATCTCCGTTTTCGTTCCAAATATGGTCAACACAAATTATCAAATCCGATTCTACAAAATGTCCTCCGCCATCTGCCGGCAAATATTTAAATTCAACATCTCCGGCCAAAAGTTCAATTTTATCGCCTGCGTATATAGGCAAACCCTCTTTGTATGACCCCGCCTCGTCGCCTATAATGGAAAAATTAGTAAGAGCCAAAGAGATTGTTTTTGCATAAGAGCGAAACAAATTAAAAGACAGCGTCTTAACCACCTCATTATCGCGCCGGACAATATCTATATAAATTTCTTCACTCCACATATACTGTCCGGTGTCTTTACACCATATTTCGTCATTCGAAAAACCCGCGTACTCACTGCTTTGCGTTTTTGGCTGAATTGTCAAAGTAAATTCGTAATCGTCATTCGGAATTATTACATTCCGCTTTCCTCCCAAAGAAATATATTCTAAACTTTCTTCGCCGCTTGCCGTATCTGTTAAATGAACAGCCGTATAGATAGTCGGGATAATTGATTCTCCGACGGGTATTTCGACAGAATAATTATCAGGCAATCTTTCTCCGTCCTGATTGACTAAATAAGCCTCGTACCAATAATAAACCGCTTTTACCGTAACTTTGCCTTTTTTGTCCGACAACTCAGATTTTGAGGGCGAAAATCCTGCAAAAAGATAGCCTTCATACGGCGTAACGACCGGTTCGGCAAGACTGCTTGCATCAGCTACTTTTTGAACAAGCGCATCGTCGCTTTTGCCGTAGTCTCCTAAATTATATGTGACGGTTAAACTGCCACCGCTACAAGCAATCAAAAAAAACGCCAAAATACTAAAAGTGCTGATTATTATAAGTAAAATTATTTTTTTCATTTTACCCCTTACAAAACTACATCTTTTAGATTGAATATCGGGCCGTCCATGCAGACACGCTTATTTTTTATCCCGCCGTCCTTTTGCTTTATGGCGCAAGTACAAACAAGGCAGGCGCCTACTCCGCAACCCATTCTTTGCTCTAGCGAAACAAATACAGGGATATTTATATCCTTTGTTATCTCTGCCGCAGATTTTACAAGGCTGGTTGGGCCGCATACCAAAATTGCATCAAAACCGGACAGGTCACGGATAAAACCGTCTGTGCAACGCCCTTTTTTGCCATAGCTGCCGTCGCTTGTGTAAACCTCAAGCTTTTTTGTTGTTTTTGCAAAGTCATCCATAAACAATACTCTGTTTACGTTAGAAAATCCGAAATAAGCGTAAAATTCTTTATCCGGAGTTTTAGTTATGCTAAATAATTCGGCGCAGCCCATTCCTCCGCCAAGCAGCGCGATTTTTTTATACGCGCCTATATCAAAACCGTTGCCTAGCGGCAAAATCGCCTTTAAGGTGTCGCCCTCCGCCGCTTGCGACAGACTGTCAGTCCCCTTACCAACTACGGCGTAAAAGGTGGTCAATGTAAACTGAGTATATTCATAAATGCAAAACGGGCGGCGCAAAATCAACCTTTTGTCGGGGACTTCTATATGCAAAAATTGTCCCGCCCAGATGCGCGGAAGCGGAGTTTCGCTTTTTAACTCCAGACGATAAATCCCATGCGCCGCCTGACGGTTGCTTATTATTTTAAATACGATATCTTCCATTTATAAATTTTCTCCTTTGAAAGGAAGTTTTAAATAGTTTAAGATTTGAATTTGGACAAATTTAATTTATCCCTAATTTCGTTTACAGACATCTAGTTTTTGGTGGTAATTATATAAATTCTTTCATATTAATCAATAAAGTTACCTGTCTGCTCTTACATTTACCAAATCTATAATGCGAGGTTCAAAATCAGATAATTCAACTTTTTTTCGTCACAAGTGTAAAAAATTTTGTTTTGTTCTCTGCTTTCCGCATCCATTTCTTTTTTTAAGTTTATTTCTATTGTTGTCGCATTAAACTCATCTTTAGTTTTAAAATAAACAGTTTTTGTTTCTCCGTCATTATTTTCAATTTTGCCCGAGTATATTATAATTTTGCTATTCATATATTCATAGCCGCCAATTTCTTTAATATCCTTAATTTTGTCATTTTTTTGTATGCTTTTGAGACATAAAAAATCAGTAATTTTTAACGGTATCGGACCAATCCAGTTTAAAAGTTTTTCGCCGGCATTCTTAAAAAATTGTAGAGTTGACTTTTTTTGTAGCCGGTTATTTCTAATTTATTCATTAGACAACTTCTCGAATTAGAAAAATATGATGAATATACTTTATAGACAAATTTAGACGGTGCTTGCCAATTACTATCCCTTTCTTTCATGATTGTTAAATTTTTAACTATTTCTTCATGTTTGATGCATGGTATATGCATATGTTCTTCGATGAAAGTGGCAAGTTGATTTAAAGATTCATCACAATCAATTTTGTGACAACTTCGTTTTTCATCATAATATATTCCCTTTTTTCTAATCTTAAACAGAACTCTATAAGTTTTTTATTTAGTTTATAATCACCAAAAAAAATTAATCATTACTATAAATAACGGAGGCGATATCTTCCTGCATATCAACAGCCGCGTCGTAGGCGGCAGACGCGTAATCCTTACCTGCGTATTTTGCAGACTTGTAAGCACAGATAATTCCGCGCGAACTGTTTACTATTGCCCCCCTGCGGTTATTGTCAAAGCAATATTTTAGGTCGGCGGCAGTTCCACCCTGCGCACCGTACCCCGGCACTAAAAACAAAGTATGCGGCATAGCCCCTCGTAAAACCTCGGACTCCTGCGGATATGTTGCACCGACTACCGCGCCCACCGCCGAATATCCGTAAACTCCGCGTGTATCCTTACCCCAATCCTCGATAAGTCCGCCCATGATTCCGTAAACAGGCTGTCCGTCGCACTTTTTGTCTTGGAGCTGTCCGCTGGACGGGTTGGATGTTTTGCACAACACAAAAATTCCCTTGCCGTATTTTTTTGCGTCCTCTAAAAACGGAGTTATTCCGTCCAAACCAAGATATCCGTTGACGGTAATAAAATCGCTGTCGAAAGCGGTAAATTCCTTGCCCCCCAAACTCACCTTGCCTAAATAAGCTTTGCTGTAATAGCCCGCAGTCGAACCGATATCGCCGCGTTTAACGTCGGCAATGGTAATCAGCCCGTGCTCTTTAGCGCATTTTAAAGTTTGGGCAAAAACCCGCATACCTTCTACGCCGTACATTTCGTAGCAAGCAACCTGAATCTTGACGGCAGGCACAATTTTATGCAGTTTTTCAATCAGATTAAAATTAAATTCACAAATCGCGTTTGCCGCGTCCTCCAGCGAGGAAATTTTGCTTTTAATATTATCAGGCAGATACTCCAAAATCGTATCCAGCCCTATTACCGAAGGATTTTTCAGCTTTTCTATTTTTTCTATCAGCTTGTCCGTTATCATAATATTTTTATGTACTCCTTGTTGTTTATCGTTATTTTGTATGTAAACTTATATTTTCAGTTGTTTTACCAACTTTACTCTTACAACAATTTAAGAATTATCCCATAGATTATCTCTACCTTTTATGTAATAGTCTACGGCAATGGATTTTTTTTCGATATAAATTCTAAAACCGCCTATCTTAATTCTTTTTATCTTTTTTATTTCGCTGAATTTATACTCTTTGCTTCTGCCGAACGAATTTCTGAATATAAATGTTTCCTCTTTAATTATTATCCGCCAGTTTAACGAATACAGCATTAACCAAATCCCTAATTGCATACAAAGAAAATATCCTATCGCAAAAACTACATTTTGGAGATCTAAAAAAGCAATGAATATCACTAATATTATTACGAAACACATCAGTGCTTCAATTAATCCTATCCAAAAAATCAGTTTTGGAGGAGTCAGTATTTTTAGATTTTTATCATGTGCTTGCGTTCTCCAATGTACATTAAGTACAGCAACCACATAAGAAGCAACAATCATTGTCATTACGGTAATTATTATCCCGATTATTTCCATAATTACCTCCATTTTATTAATTAAAAAATATCTGCTGTGTGCAATTATCCTGCTTAGCAGCGGCAAAACATTATCTGGTAGTATCCTTGATTTCGCCTTCAACTATAGTATAAACAACCTTTCCCTTTAAATGCCATCCCTCAAAAACGCTGTTTTTGCCCTTGCTTTTAAACAATCTGGAGTCAACAACAAAGTTTTCGTTAAGGTCGGCTATCATGATATCGGCGATATGTCCCTCGGCGATTATTCCGCTGCCTGCGCCCAAAATCCTAGCGGGATTTGCGCTCATCAGCTTAGATAACTCGGTTAGCTCAAGATCGCCCGAATCCACCAGATGTGTAAAGCTTACTGCAAACGCAGTCTCCAGTCCTACCGTGCCAAAAGGAGCGATATTAAACTCCTGCCGCTTTTCGTCTAAGTGGTGAGGCGCGTGATCGGTAGCAATAACGTCGATAGTGCCGTCCTTTAAGCCCTGAATCACAGCCTCTACATCATTATCCTCGCGCAAGGGCGGATTGATTTTGGCAGAGGTGTTGTAGCTTAAAATCTCGTCGTCGGTTGCCGAAAAATAGTGCGGGCAGGTTTCGGCAGTAACATGAACGCCGCGTTTTTTTGCTTGTCTTATAAGCTCTACCGAACCCTCGGTAGAAACATGAGCTATATGCAGTCTTGTGTCAAGATATTCGGCAAGCAGCAGGTCGCGGGCTATCATCGCCTCCTCAGCGGTGCGCGGTATCCCCTTTAATCCCGAAATCGTCGAATTATACCCCTCGTTGACCACTCCGCCCGCCGATAATCCTGTATCCTCGGCATGGCTGATAAGCAGCAGATTATGAGTTTTGGCATAATTTAACGCGTTTTTCATCACTCCCGAATCCATTACAGGACGGCCGTCGTCAGAAACCGCAATAATACCCGCTTCTTTCATAAAACCCATTTCGGCAAGCTCGGAGCCCTTTTGCCCCTTGGTGATTGCGCCGATTACCATTACCTTTGCCTTATCCATCTCGGCAGAGCGCGATAAAACGTACCGCACAAGCGCAGCATTATCTATAACGGGGTCAGTGTTAGGCATACAGGCGATAGATGTGTATCCGCCTCTTAAAGCCGCCGCAGAGCCAGTAGCAATATCCTCTTTATGCTCCTGCCCAGGCTCGCGCAGGTGGCAATGCATATCCACAAGCCCCGCCATAACAGTAAGTCCCGTAGCGTCAATCACTTCGCCCGCATCATCTGTCAAATTAGCGGCGATTTTTTTTATGCGGCTGCCCTCGATAAGGATATCGGCTTTTTTCATTTCGTCGGAAAAAACCACAAATCCGTTTTTAATAAGTACGCTCATACACGCGCCTCCATAATATTTTTATTCAAATTTAGATTTAGTGATGGTAAGTCATTAATTAAATAAGCTGCCGGAATCAATCATTTTTACTAACGTTTTTTTTTAATCGTAAATTAGCAGAAATCTAAAGAAACTAGATACAAACGCTCCTACAATCACAATCAGCTCCGCAATAAACCAAAGTGAATAGTAATAGTAGAACATCGAATTAATTATGCCGTATATATTTAATACAAAATAAGCGGTGCCTAAACACGTTAAACCTGCTATTATTATTGCTGGGATTTTTAAACCTTTAGATTTGTTTTGGGCTTTAAAGGCAGCATAAATACTGACTATTGCTAACACGCCTGCCGAAACCATTATACTAAACAGTGTTAGTAAAAAAACAATATCCAACCTTGCACTGGTGTTTTTAATAATTAAAAATAAGATAAGTTCCAACATAATTCCAATGATAATTATATATCTAAATACTTTCATGTTTGTCTCCTCGTTTGTTTGAATTTTCGTTAGTCACCTGTCCGGTGATAAGGCTGCTGCCGCCCTGTAATTACTGTGTTTTTATCCCGCATTTTTTACCTATAGGCAAGCAGCTTTAAAACCGCCATTCTTACCGCTATTCCGCTAGTCACCTGCCCGGCGATAAGGCTGCTGTCGGCCTGTAATTACTGTGTTTTTATCCCGCATTTTTACCTACACGCAAGCAGCTTTAAAACCGCCATTCTTATCGCTATTCCGCTAGTCACCTGTTCGGCGATAAGGCTGCTGCCGCCCTGTAATTACTGTGTTTTTATCCCGCATTTTTACCTACACGCAAGCAGCTTTAAAACCGCCATTCTTACCGCTATTCCGTTGGTCACCTGTTCGGCGATAAGGTCGCTGTCGCCGTCCGCTGCTTCTCCGCTAAGTTCCAGCCCGCGGTTGATGGGTCCCGGATGAAGAAGAATGACATTGCCGTCCGCCTTGTACAGATGCTTTTCGGTTATGCCAAAGTATCGGTGGTACTCGGCTGCGTTTGGGAATAACCCCGCCTGCTGACGTTCTAACTGAAGACGAAGAGCCATAACGACGTTTGCGCCGGCTACCGCCTCGTTTAAATCGCAAGTCACATTACAGTCCGTGCGCTCTATACCCGCAGGAAGCAATGTATACGGAGCAACCAGCGTAACCGACGCTCCCAACTTACTTAACCCCCAAAGGTTGCTGCGTGCTACCCTCGAATGCTTAATGTCGCCCGCTATCACCACCTTTAACCCTTTAAAACTGCCAAAGCGGCGCTTAATGGTAAGCATATCTAACAACGCCTGAGTGGGGTGTTCGTTAGTGCCGTCTCCGCCGTTGATGATCGGTATATTTATACTTTTGGCAAGCAGGTGCGGAGCTCCGGGATACGGATGACGGATTACGATTACATCGGTAAGCAGTTTTTCAAGTGTGATACCGGTGTCGATTAAAGATTCACCCTTTTGCACACTAGAGGCAGCGGCAGTTATATTTGTTGTCGCCGCACCCAACATTTTTGCGGCGTTTTCAAACGAAACTCGCGTCCTTGTACTGTTTTCGTAAAACAGCGTGGCGACAGTCTTGCCCTTTAGGTCGTCGGATTTGCGCCCTTCACCGTTAAGACGGTTTCGCATCCCGCCTGCAAGGTCTAAAATAACAGTTATTTCCTCGGCGCTAACATCGCGCAGCCCCAAAAGGTCCTTGCGTTTCATCTATTCCTCCTTTTGCCGCAAATTGTTTTGCCGCAAATTGTACGATTTTTTTATAATTATTTTAAAAGTATTTTTGTATTAATAATCTTATTTTAATTTTTTTTCACATCTTTTTAATCAGGAGCACCAGCTTAACTGGCGGTTTGCACTTGCGGCACTGCCGCATTGTTACCGGCAAGGCTCGAAAGAACCTGAAAAATTATCCGCCTTATGCATACTTGCCACACTACCGCTATAAAAGGATTGTTCCGATACTTGCTTTGTTTCTTATTCTGCATTTTTTAAGTTGACTTGTTTTCTTTTAGTTTTATTATCACTTCTTCTTTTGCTTAACACTAACGCTATTCCTGACTCACCTGCTTAGCGAGTGGTTAATCCAAAAATAAATTTAAAAATTCTAGCGAATTTTAAGCTAATCCTCCGGCAAATTCAGCCTTAATTTATCAAGTATATTTTGAAAAATTTTAGGTAACGGTGCGGTAAACCCCATTATTTTGCCGCTTGCAGGATGCGTAAACTGTAAAAAATACGCATGAAGCAGTTGACCGTTAAGTTTAAACTTTTGCTTTTTATAGCCATAGACGGGGTCGCCAATCACCGGATGTCCTATATACTTTGCGTGTACCCTGATTTGATGAGTCCGTCCCGTCATAAGGTCAAATTCGGCGTATGTAGCACCCTCAAACCTTTCTAATACCTTAAAAAAAGTAACCGCTTGCCTGCCTCCGTTATCTACCGCCATCTTTTTGCGGTCGCTATGGCTTCGCCCGATAAGAGTTTCGATTTTACCGCTGTCCTCTTTTACCCGTCCCTCTAATACCGCATGGTACAGCTTTTTTACCGTACGCTCGGCAATCTGACGGCTTAACGACAGGTGTGCAGAATCGTTTTTTGCGACAACCATTACTCCCGTGGTATCCTTGTCCAGACGATGAACAATTCCCGGACGGATAACGCCGTTGATTTTAGATAAATCCTTAAAGTGATACAAAAGGGCATTTACTAAGGTGTCGCAGGTAGCTCCGCCCGCGGGATGGACGCTAAGTCCGCTTTGCTTGTTGATTACCGCAAGATCGTCATCCTCGTAAATAATATCCAGCGGAATGTCCTGCGGAATTATATCCAAAACACGCTCAGGCTCGTCGATTATTATTTGATCGCCGGCCATCACCGTTTTGCCGCTTTTCACCCTCTCTCCGTTAAGAAGAATATAACCGCTAGATAGCATCTGCTTTATATGCGAACGCGTAAAACCTGTCTCTAAGGCAAGGTACACGTCCAGCCGCATGGAATTTGTCTGTTCTACATAGATTACGGTCATTATAATTCCTTTTTTATAGCTGTCTGCATTAAACGGGTAATAAACGGGCAATAAAGATTAAACTAAAATGTAAAACTATTGCCTGACTAAGCAATGTTACATAAAAAAGCAAACCTTATAAGGCTTATAATATTTAGTCAATCGCTATAAATCTTTTTTTCCATTCCGGAAAAGCGCAGATTATCACATTTCCGTCTGTATTTACTATTAATGATGAGGTAAACACTTGTATATTTTGAGTTAAAGGTTTTTAAATAAAAACCGTAAAAATGATTCTTATTGATAAAAGCTATACAAAATAATTTTTCATTAAATAAAAATCATTTTGTCGTTTTGCAGCAAAAACGGCTTTTTTCATGTTTTTATTTAAAAAAGACTAAGCTAAAAATGTATTATTATCTGCCAAAGCAATATCATCCTCTAACGCCTTTTTTGCTTCGTCCGCCTCTTTCTTTTTGCGTTTTTCGTCCTTTACAAAAAAGAAAAAAAAGTACACCATAAACAAAAAAACCCCTATTACCAGCGACGAATCAGCTATGTTAAACGTCGGAAAATACTTGGAATTAAACATCGTTCTGCCAAAGAACTCAACTTGTATAAAGTCCCGGACTCCGCGGTGAGCTATCCTGTCGTAAAGATTGCCCATCGCTCCGCCGATAATCAGCGCCAACGAGAGTCTGTATAAAAAGCTGTTTTTACGGCCCGTCACCAAAAAAACAAAAAATACGAGAACGGTGATTGCTACAAATGAAATAAAAAACCACCTTTTACCTTCGTCGCTCATCCTATCTCCAAATCCGAAAAAATTAAAAAAGTCAAAACTAAATGCCGCTTTATAATTTATGGTGTAGCTAAAATTAAGAAATTTGGGAATTATAACCTTTGACTGGCCATTTTCAACCAATTTTAGCGATATTAAAAGCTTGCTTAAAACGTCTAAAAACATTACTATTGCTATCGCGAGCAGTTCCTTCCACGCTACCGAAAAATAACCCTTTTTGTTGTTGGTTTTTATCATAATTCTTACTATCTATGCTCCTTTCATAATGTGAATTAATATATTTGTCTAAAACTAATACGGCCGAATAACAAGCCGGTTTTTTAGATATAAATAACTTATAAAATGAGGCTCGTAACCGCACTATGGCATTGCTGCTCCTGTAAGCAAGCTGGCTTATATCGAAACAGAGTTTTTATTAAAGATTTTATAGCGAATAAAAGCCATTAGCCGTATTGTAATAATTTTAAAACAATTTTAATCTCTGTTTTTGATGTTAAAACTTTTATTAATGTATGGCAGAGGATAAAAAGATTTATTTTTAATTCTTAATAAGCGTTTTTTTCGCCATTGTAGCAGCACTAGCCGGAAAAAGCCACAAACGGCGGGTGTAAAATAAGGTTTTAAATCTTTGACATTAAGTCAATATGGGTTTCTTATTAATTTTTGTCGTAATACGATTGAATTTCGACTCCCGCAGGCGAGAGCAAAAAAATATTATCCGATATCCGGTGAATGTTGCCGCCAAGTGCGAAAATTGCGCCCGACAAAAAGTCCAGTATACGCTGGGCGTCGTTTTCGTCAAGACCGTTAAGGTTGGCGACGGCAGGCTCACCACGCTTTAAAAAGGTAATAAGGGTTTCTACCTCCTCGACGGTGGCGGGACGGTAAACGACTATGTTGCCAAACGATTTTGTGCCGCCGTTAGGAACATTTGCCGCTACATATACCTTTTGCCCAGATTGCTGCCCCGCTTGTGACGGCTGTTGCTGCAATGACTGCTGCTGAATTTGCCGCTGCGATTGTGTGGCGGTAGACTGACGTCCGGTATAATTGCCATGCTCGTCGTGCGTGTCCTCGTAATATTCAACATTATCTTCGCCACGGTTTTTACCACGCAGCCAATCGTTGAATCTCATAAATCAACCCTCCTTTCTCCAAACAAAATCCTTCCCGGCCTTATCATATTGGCACCGTTCTTTACGGCGGTTTTATAGTCGCCGCTCATTCCTAAAGACAAATATCCGATGCCGCTGTAACGGTGTTTAAATTCCTCATAAAGAGCGCCCAAATCTTTGTAAACGCTCTCCCCGCTGCCCTCTGCGGGAATACACATCAGACCCTTTAATCTTAAATGCGGCTTTGTTAGTACGTAATCGGCCAGGCTATAAACCTCATCAAAAGCTGCTCCGCCTTTACTGTCCTCGCCGCTGTTTACCTCTATCAAAACGTCCATATACTTATCTGCTTTTTGGCATTGTCTTTCGATTTCGTCGGCTAAAGAGGCGCGGTCCAGCGACTGAATCATGTCAACCTTGTCTACAATGAATTTGACCTTGTTGGTCTGCAGCCGCCCTATAAAATGCCATTTGATCCCCTGCACAAAATCGTATTTTGAGAGCAATTCCTGAACCCTGTTTTCGCCCGCAATCATAATGCCATGGCTCTTTAATTGGTTGATTACCCCGGCGGAGACAGTCTTTGTCGCCGCCACAATAGTGACATCCTCTCCGACATCGGCTTTTATTGATTTTATGGCATCTGTATTAAGCATATCTCTGCTATTTTTCCTCCACTTGCGATAAGGATAAAATCTGCTGTCGGGCATAGTATAGGCACGCCATTATCCAAATTTTATTGGTGAAATTTTTAGTCCGGATTTACGAAATTTTATAAATTCAGCTTGCGTTTTATATGTCTTGCAATCGGACCGGCAATGTCTGCGCCCAGTCCCTCAATTCCTGTAAAGTAGGCATTGCTGTTAAGCTCTAAAAATACCGGAGTATCCGCTATCAAAAAATCGACCGCTCCAAAATCTAACCTTAGCTGTGCGCTGATATTTTCGGCGGCGGCGATGTAATCCGCGCCGGGCTCAAAAAGACTTACCGTCGCACCCGCCGCAAGGTTGGATTTAAAATCCGTACCCTGCCTTGTGCAAGACGCAACAGCCTTGCCGCTTACCGTATAAATTCTGATGTCGCTTCCGAATTTGCCCGTAAGCTTTTGGTAGTGGTGCGGAGTATGCCTTAGCAGCTTATACATCTGCCCAAGCTGCGGCATATCATATACTAAATGGACTTGCCGCCCTTGGCTGCCGGTGTTTTCCTTTACAATTAGCGGAAAATTAAGTTCACTTGCCACAAACTGCAAAAATGCGGTGTCGTCGGGGGCGTTGACGTCGTAAACAAGCGGTGCCGAAACAGTTTTTGGAATATCTATATCCTTTAGAGCAAGATAGGTTTTTTGCTTGTCGTCGCAGGTAGCAAGCGTCCAAGGACTGTTGAATACCGGTATTCCGCACTTTTCGATTGCGGCGGCAAGGTAAAAATCCTTGTCCCAAAACACAGCAAAATCAAAGCCGAACTCCTGTCCGCGTATATAGCGGTCATAAACAAGCAAAGGGCTGTACTTAACTAGCGGAATTTCGCCAAAAGCACGTTTAAGCGCTAGGTATGCGTATTCCATTCCGTTGTCGCTGTAATACCTGTTTGTAATAAATGCGCCTTTCATTAAATCCCGCCGTTTTACAATTTTTCATTATTAGTATAATGCATTTGTAACGTTTTAGCAAGTATTTTAAAAAATAACTTTACACGATTCGTATAAAGTTAGGTTTTATATTTAAAGTTTTTTATTATTTCTATGTAAACGCCAACTATTTGGTTTGACTTAAGTTTTTTTTTAATATTTGTATTGTAGGATTTAAGAAAATATCTTATTCCGCTTTAGGAATATCGAATTTTTTACTTTTACTTTATAATATAATTCTCTCATTAAATTGCATAAAAAATCAAGGAGCACAAATATGAAAACAAACACCAATAAAGAAAAATGCTGTGAAAATTGTAGATATTATTCGCAACATTATTCAAAAAGGGATACCGGATACGACACTGTGTGTTGCGGACATTGTTTAAACAGAGATAATAAAAATCGTCATAAAAAGAAAACTTTAGAGGTCTGCGAGTACTGGGGCGATATAGCAATAAGAAAAGAAGAGCGAAAAAAATCAATTAAGGAAACCTTGGAATTTATGTCGCGACGTATAAACGAGATAGCCATACTTTTGGAAGACGATAATAAAAATTAAATTTTACATTTATCAAAATCAATGAAGGTTTGTTATTTTTAGAACAAATCCTTGCTTTCATTTAATTAAATATCCTCGGCATAACCTAAAGGCATCTCAGCCACCTACATCCCAACCTAAGAATCTATGTGCATAAATGAGAAAAATCGGATTTGCGATGGATCTTTAAGGCAATTAGGTTATTTTTTTAAAGTTTTAGCTCTGCTGCAATTTTAAAAAATAACGTGGAGTAATTCAAAAAGACTCTAAAAAATCATCTTCCCGATTATGTACACAAATTCTTAAGTATTACCTACACAATCAGGGCCACACTTTAGCTGGTGCTTTACGCTTGCTGCACTGCCGCATTGTTACCGGCAACGCTCAAAAAAGCTTGATGAATTATCCGCCTTATGCATACTTGCCACACTTTAGCTGGTGCTTTACGCTTGCTGCACTGCCGCATTGTTACCGGCAAGGCTCGAAAGAACCTGAAAAAATCATCCGCCTTACGCATACTTGTCACACTCTATTATAAATGGGGCTGTTTAAATATTTGCTTTGTTTTTTATTTCGCTTTTTTTAAGCTGACTTGTTTTCTTTTAGTTTAATTCACTTATTCTTTTCCTTACGCTAAAAACCATTCCTGACTCACAGACTAAGACGACGGTTACTCCACAAAAAAACCGCCATTAGATTAAATCTAAAGACGGTTTTTTATTTGTCCTTTAATAGATTCGCCGAAAAAATCCGGCTTATATAACAAGCGGCTAATTAAAACCTGTCGTTACGTCTAAAAGTGTTCTTTTGGCTTTTGCGGGCCTTACGGCACTCAGGGCAACGGGTAGGCTCATTAGTAAAGCCTTTCTGCTGATAAAATTCCTGCTCGCCAACAGTGAAAACGAACTGTTGACCGCAATCCTTGCATACCATGGTCTTGTCTGTCATTACGATGCTTTCCTCCTTTTATATTTATCTTTAAAATTGCATCGAAACGACTTGGACTAAGAACAGGACAAGGTATTTGATTCAAACTTAAGATATAAGTATAGTATACACCCTTTTTCGAATTTGGTCAAACAAAATAACGCTATTAATTATAAAATTTTTGCGAAAATCAAATATGGGGAGTTTTTAGCAGTAATTATCGCGTTAAATACGGTGATTCAACGGCTTGATTGTGATTTTTATTTTTAGAAAATCATTTTATAGCCTTTGGAATATTTTTTTACAGAAGTTTCGCAAAAAATTAGGAAAAATTGCGATTACGAAATTTTTTATAAGACGCCCTGCAAAGAATTATTTTAATAGCAGTGCTACTAAAATGAATCTTTTACTAACGGTTATGTAAAATTAATCGCATCTTCCTAATCTTTAAAATAATTGTAAATCTTTAATTAAATAATTTTGCAGATATTCGCTTTACAGAAAAATACAGCGGAATCCCTAGTGCGATAAGCACTACCGCCTGTCCTGCGCCTACGGTAAGCAAACTGAACAGATATGCCTCTTTAAGTTCGCTTAACGCTAAAAAGGTAAACGGAACAACTATCGCATTAATCACAATCGGCGGAATTATTCCTAAAAAACAGCGGGCATTAGTTTTTACTTTTTTGCCTATCAAGTATGTAGTCAACGCCGCTACAAACGTCGCAAGAGTGCCAAAAATCATATCCAGCACTACCACTCCGGAGCTGAATATATTAGCGATAAAGCAACCAACCGTAAGCCCTACTACCGCCTCGGGGCAGAATAGCGGTAACACTCCCAATGCCTCGCTAATCCTGAATTGCACAGGCCCGTAGCTTATGGGTGCAAAAATCAAGGTGAGTCCCGCATAAATTGCCGCGATAACCGCCGTCCGAACTATGCTTTTTGTGGTCAGTTTTTTCATTTTTCCTTTTCTCCTTAAGTATTTTTTATAATAGGCTTTTTATAAAACTAAATGCGGCCGAATAACGAACAAATTTATTTATATAAAGATGGTATTACAAGCTACGGACATTACTGCGGCCGCAAGGCCATAAAACATTCTTGTCGATTGTTTTAGCCAAAGCCGGCAAGGCTTTTATGCCAGACATAGCTTTTTAAAAAGATTTTGTAGTAAAAAAATGCCGTTAGTCAGCCTCTATAATAGTTTTAAAAAATAAGCCTAATGAAAACGAGGGCAGAAAATGCCCCCGTCAACATTTCCTAGTTTTGTTTAAAGACAGGATGGATTCCGAACTGTCCTATTATTTTTTAACAATTTTCATTAGGCAATTTAAATTTTTGTGTTAAATCTGCCTAAATCCGCTTTGATATAATATTACAAAAGAATTTTTATGATGATTTCGGCGGCCCTTTGCGGCGTGATAGCAGAAGTGTTTAAAACCATGTCGTAATTTAGAGGATTACCCCACTCCTTGCCTGTGTAAAAGTTGTAGTAGCTGGCGCGCGCCTTATCAGTCTTTTTGGTTAAGTTTGCCGCTTCCTTGTCGCTAAGCGAATGATTTTTGGCGATCCTTGCGACACGGTCGTTAAAATCGGCACAAATGAAAATCCGCAACGGATTTAACTCCTTAAGGATGTCGTCAGCGCATCTGCCTACCACTATGCAGGGGCCTGCCGCCAGTCTTTTTACCGCCTCGGTAGTGTGTAAAAACAAGTTATCGTCACTCATCACGTTAGAAATTTCCATCGGCGAGGTGGGGCCGTAGTGCGCCGAAACCAACGAAAACAAAAAACTGCCCGTACGCCTTTCGTCAGCTTTTTCAAAATGCTCGGTGGCGATACCGCTTTGCTCTGCGGCATTTTTAATAATTTCCTTATCAAATACGGGTATGCCAAGCGCCTTAGATACCGTTAGCGCTATATGCCTGCCGCCGCTGCCAAATTGCCTGCTTAATGTAATAATCCTGTCCATAAACGCGCCTCCATATTATTAACCTATCGCTGTTATTTGGGAAATAGATTTGCAAGCGTTAAAAAATGCAGTAAAAAATAACAAAAGGTTAATAAATAGTTTTAGTACATTATACAACAAAATTAAGCTTTTGTAAACCCTAAAATCAAAATGTTTTGACTAATTCTTTAAGATAATTTTTTAACTCAGCAGAAAATTCCCTCTTTAAAGCATACTCTACCGTAGCCTTTATTGCCCCAAGCTTGTCGCCCATGTCGTACCTTTTACCGATAAAGTCGTAAATGAATACTTTGTCCTTTTGACAAAGGTCATTGATTGCGTCAGTAAGACGGTATTCGCCGCCGATAGGGCTGAGAGCCTCGATTTCTTTATAAATCCCACCCGTCAAAACATATCTGCCAAGCGCCGCATAACGTGACGGAATTTGATGCAGCGGCGGCTTTTCTAAAAATCCGCGGCATCTGATAAGACGATTTTTATTCTTTTCTAAAGCCGACTCGCCGTTTTTACATCCGCAACTTCCGCCACAGACACTTGCTTTAACACTATTTTCGCCGCTGCTATTAGCGGAAGAATCCAAACACGCAACCCCGTACTTAACAATGTCGTCGCCCGCAAAATGCTGAACTCCGACAATATATGTATTTACACTTTCGTAAGCGGCAGCAAGCTGGCCCATTACAGGAGGCCCGTCCGTCATAATGTCATCCCCCCACGCCAAACAAAAGGACTCGGCCCCCGTAAAATCCTTGGCACAGTAGACGGCGTCGGCGCTTCCCTTAGCCTGATGCTGGTAAGCGTAACTGATGTTTACGCCAAAGTCTGCCTCGCGCAGTTTTGCCGCAAGGTCGCCCTTGCCAGCAGAATCCAACTGGCGCAAAAGATTGTTGTCACGGGTAAAATATTGCCGTATCGCCTCTTTGTCCGTACCCAAAATCAGCATAACGTCCGTGATTCCGCTTTTTGCCGCCTCCTCGACTATTAAAGCGACAGATGGCACATCAATCACGGGCAAAAGCTCTTTGGGAACAGCCTTAGTAATCGGAAAAAACCGTGTGCCCATGCCACCGCACGGAATAACCGCCTTGGTTATCTTCATAAAATATTCTCCTTGAATTTTGCTAAAAATTGAAGTTAATTAAAAGATGTTTGTCTAAATATATATTGCTTTATAAAAGAATGTTTAAGCAATAAGCGTACCTATTACGTCATTTTGTTTTTTTGCTAAAATTAAAGTTAATTACTACAAAAGATGTTTGTCTAAATAATATACTGCTTTATAAAAGAATGTTTAAGCAATAAACGTACCTATTATGTCATTTTGTTTTTTTACTAAAATTAAAGTTAATTACTATAAAAGATGTTTGTCTAAATAATATACTGCTTTATAAAAGAATGTTTAAGCAATAAGCGTACCTATTACGTCATTTTGTTTTTTTGCTAAAATTAAAGTTAATTACTACAAAAGATGTTTGTCTAAATAATATACTGCTTTATAAAAGAATGTTTAAGCAATAAGCGTACCTGTTATGTCATTTTGTTTTGCTGCTTAAGTTTAAGGCTGATGCGAAACAGCTTGTGTTGATAACGAAAAGGCTAACATGGTTAGTTAATATGTAAAAAAGCCCTCATCCCAGTAAATATCTCTATCCACACTCCAAATTCCAATTATAAAATCATCGGGATAATCACAAAAAGGCTTTTTGCTCTTTAACATTTTTCTCTCGTTAATCGCTTCAAGCTCCGTTGAGAAAGGATAAAATATCGTTGGATACTCATAACCTTCCTCATCTTCATACTCATGCGATAAAACATATAAATCAACCAAGCTTTTATCTTTAACAATATTATTAAACCTTACCCCAAGTTTTTTAATAACAAAGCAATCTATTGGATAATCTTTAAATCCCGGTAAATCTTTATATAACTGAATTTGCTTTTCAGCTTTTGATTTGCTCGAAAAATATCCTATATCAAAAGTACTTTTTATAGATTTCCCTTCGTCATCTTTTTCTACTTCACGAGTATAATAGAGATGATAAAAATAGTACAGCATGATTCACATCCATTTCTTACCGGCCCCTTGCACGGCCACAGTTCTCAATTTTGCCAGCGTTAATAAGCCGCCAACTAATAAAATAGATTTTTATAACAAGCCGTTAGGATAGCTTTTTATATATAATCCTGCGGCAGGATTCGCACACGCAGTAGTTTTTGTCATTTAAAACAGACGAATTTGTTTGCGACAGAGCGATTCCGCACCCCCTGCACGAATACGTTTTGCCGTCCGCATAAACCTCGACAAACGCGGGATACTTACGCTCTGCCGTAAGATTTTTGTATTGTTTCATTATATCAGGCTCGATATGCGGTTCAATTTCGGCAAGCTTTGCCCGCAAGCGATCTATCTCCGGCTCAATTTTGCTTTTTAGAGTGTCCTGCCTCTCCTTTGCTTTAGAATGAAAATCACGTATCTTGCGTCCGCGCTCATTTGCGGTGGTGTATGCCTTTATTACCGTTTCGGACTTGTTTTTGCGGTCGGATATTTTGTTTTCAATCTCTGTCAATTTCTTTTTCAGCTTTTCTATTTCGGCAAAAATTGATTCAACATCATCCTCGGTATCGTTTTCGACAATCAACTCTAAATCGCTTAATCTTTTTTCGATTTCGTCCTCATACTTTTTGCAGGCGGCAAAAAATTCAACAAGAGTTGTTGCCGCCCTCTCGCTGTCCTCTACCGCTTTTTTGGCTACGGCAAACTCATTTTTAGCCTGCTCGATTTTTTTTGCGTCATCACTGCGTTCGATAACGTCCAGCTGCCGCCTTAATTGAATATCTACTTCCTGATATTCCAGCAATTTGTCAAGTTTCATATTTTTCTCCTTAAAACCGCAATACTTATAAGTATGTATTATGTTATTATTTTATAATACTGATTTGGCTACATAAAATTATAGCTGCGGCTAATAATCTTTAAACTATTTTGTTGAATAATCTTAAAGCAAGTGCTTACTGAAAATTTAAAGCCTCGTTAATAAACTTCAAAAATTCTAAATTCTTATCTGTAGGTTTATAGCTTTGATAGCTTTGCCTTAATTTTAACAGACGGTTCTTTAACAAAGGATTTTTATTTTGGTAGAATTTACCGAACAAAAGCATTAAGTTTGTAAGGTGTTCTCTCTCATACTTTCGCCCACGTTCGGCACGCAGAACGTCATAAAACTTTCCGCGCTCGTATGCTACTAAATCGTCCGTTATAATGTATTCGTTTTGAGCTAAAAACTCCCGCACATGAGGAACATCGTTTTGCGGCTGTAATATTAACACCGCTCCGCCCGTATAGTCCGTCAGAATATCGGTAACGGTATATCCGCCCATGCCGCAGACTGCTATAATATCAGGGTCGTCGCCAAGCACCGTAAGCCCGTTGCCCGCTGCAAACCGCACATTTGCTGCCGTTACGTTAGCCCTCGCTTTAGCCAGGCACTTTTCACTAATGTCGGTAGCAACAACCGTGTCCGCCACTTCAGCAGCCCGTGATGCAATCAATCCGTGGTCTGTGCCAATGTCGGCAAATAATCCACACGGCGTTATTAGCGAAAAAACAGCCTCTAATCTTTTCATTTTTTACCGTCCGTCAAGCTTTTGTAAGCAATCTTTTCTACACGCTCTCTTTTTTTGCGTCCGTCAAGCTTTTGTAAGTAGTTACCGTCCGTTAAGTCATATAATTAACGTAACTTAAGAAATAATACATATCGGATGCCTCATTATTGGTCGATAAAGTCTTTTAACCGCTTACTGCGTGACGGATGACGCAGCTTTCGCAATGCTTTTGCCTCTATCTGCCTTATACGCTCTCGCGTCACGCCAAATTCTCTGCCAACTTCCTCCAGCGTACGGGGACGTCCGTCGTCTATGCCGTAGCGCATCCGCAAAACCATTTCCTCTCGCGGGGTGAGCGTATCTAATATCGCAAGCAACTGTTCCTTTAGCATACTAAAGGTCGCCGAATCCTGCGGAGCGGTGACGTTACTGTCCTCGATAAAGTCGCCGAGGTGACTGTCGTCCTCCTCGCCGATGGGTGTCTCTAGCGATACGGGATCAAGCGAAATCCGCTGAATCTCGTTTACGCGCTCGACGGTGATGTTCATCTCCCGCGCTATTTCCTCGGGCTTAGGGTCGCGCCCTAACTCCTGAATCAAAAATCTTGTGGTGCGCAGCAGTTTATTAATCGTTTCAACCATATGCACGGGAATCCTGATAGTGCGGGCTTGGTCGGCTATCGCTCTTGTTATCGCCTGCCTGATCCACCATGTCGCGTACGTTGAAAACCTAAAGCCCTTGGTATAGTCGAATTTTTCTACCGCTTTCATAAGCCCCAGATTGCCTTCTTGAATCAAGTCCAAAAACAACATTCCGCGCCCGACGTATCTTTTGGCAATGGACACCACCAGCCTAAGGTTGGCCTCACTTAGGCGCTGCTTAGCAATTTCGTCGCCCTCGCCCATCTTTTTGGCAAGATCGATTTCCTCCTCGATAGACAAAAGGGCAACCTTGCCGATATCCTTTAGATAGACCTTAACGGGGTCGTCGATACTGACGTCCATAATCAACTTGTCAAGGAGTGTCTCCTTGATTTCTATCTGTGTATTGATAATCTCGATATTGCTTTCGGCAAGAATCCTAAAGACCTCTTCCATCTCCTGAGCGCTGGCCTCGTAAACTACCGCAAGTTTTTCGCCTACCTCGTCGTAGGTCAGTTTGCGCTGCTTACCCAACGTAATAAGGCGGTTTACCTCCTTTTGGATTCTGTCGCTAAGCTTTATACGCTCAAACGTTTTGACAACATTGATTTTGTTTTGCTCTAAAATCCTAAGGACCTCGTCCATTTCCTCGGCGGAAGACGCAAGGTCTACGGCGATGCGCTGACCGACGTCATCGTACGTAAGCGTACCCAGCGCGCCGTCCTTTATAAGCTGTTTTACGGCTTCCTGCAGCTTGTCGTTTAAAATTGTCTTTTTATCTGCCATATTATTTCCTCGCTTTATGTCGGTTTTTTTGTTTGTCAGCCTAGGAAGGGCTAACGTTTTTTGTCTTTGGCCCTAACTTGTTTTTAAAACAGGTCTTAATTCTCTTTAATTTTTATAAGAGCAATTTTAGCTTATTACTTTTTTGAGATAGAATTCGCTTTGCTTTTTTAATTTTAGCAAAATTATACTAAACGGTTCTAGCTTTTGATATTAAATCCGGATTGTTTTTTGATGTAAAACACTACATTTTAGACAAATATTAGCGTACGTACAACAAATAAAAATACTGTTTTTAACCAAAACGACATCAATGAAAATAAAAAATTTAAAGTCGTTTAGATTACTTTTTTTTAAGCTGATTTATTTGATGTGTAAGGCGTTGAACAGTGAGTATCAGCTTGGGATCCTTATTTTGATTGTACTCTGCCACAACCTCGTTTTGCTCGGCGGTAAGCTTGTCTATCTTTAGTTTGTTTACGCAGTCGGTATATTTTTGAGCGTTGTCGCCGTCTTTGTATAGATAATTTATCAGCCGGTCGATTAACGGCGCATCCTCTTCGTCCACAAACTCGCAAAGATACCCAAGCGAGTAGCCCGCCTGCTTGCGTGCCTCCGAAATTATCAAAAATAACCGCCTTGATTCGTCGTCGCCCAATATGGTGTAAATGTCTTCGTTAAGGTCGGCATACGGCTTGTCCGCCGCAATTTCGGCAAGAATAAATTCTTTGGCTTCGGTAAGTCCCGCCCCCCCTGCGCCCGCGCCTGCAATTCCCGCACCTTCTAAGGCGCTTTGCGGAGAAATAAGCGCCGAAGCCGGCGGCTGAAATGCCGCCTCGGGCTGAGCCAAATCGGCTTGAGCGTACAAAACATTCATTGTGTATCCTGTCGCCTCGTGTATCAGTTTTAGGTATTCCTCCCTTTCGACGGGATTTGGGAGGGTTTTTACGACGTTTACCGCCTCTACCGCAAAAGCACTCTTGCTGTCCGGCGCGGTCAAATCGTGTGCTTTTTTAAGGCTTTCGATTTTAAAAGCGGGTAACGGCAAAGCGTTTTCCATAAGCCGTTTGTACTCGCTTGCGCCATATCGGTTTATAACATCGTCGGGGTCAAGCCCGTCAGGCAGCATAATAACCTTTACGTTAAGCCCCTCGGAGTTTAAAATATCCAGCCCCTTTAATGTTGCCTTTTGCCCCGCAGAGTCGCCGTCGTAGCTTATGTACACGTTATCGCAAAGATTTTTTAGAGCCTTTGCCTGCTGGCGTGTCAGCGCAGTGCCCATGCTGGCTACCGCCTCGGTAAAACCCGCTTTGTGAAGAGCGATTACATCCATGTATCCTTCGGCTAAGATTATTTGTTTTAAGCCTTCCTTTTGCTTTTTGCGTTTAAGCAGGTTTATGGCAAATATCGTGCGTGACTTATCAAAAACCATACTTTGCGAACTGTTGCGGTATTTTGCAAAGTCGGCATCCTCTAGCAGCCTGCCGCCAAACGCGATTACGTCGCCTCTTTGGTCGATGATCGGGATAATCAGTCTTTTGAAGAAAACGTCGTACAGTTTGTCCGCCTTTTGAGCGCCGACACCTGCGTCTATAACCTCCTGATTAGAATATCCTTTGGCTTTTAGGTAAAGTATCACGTCGTCATATCCTAACGAATAACCAATGCCAAAGCGGGTAATCATGTCCTTGCCTATGCCGCGTTTTAGTAAGTAAATGGCGGCTAAATTTCCTGCTTTTACGGCATTTTCAAAGTTATTTTGAGTGTTGTTAAAATTTTTCGAACTGTTTAAATTGCTTGAATTGATATTTAAGCTATCCAAAAAAAGATTTTGGTGATAATGTATTGCGGCGTCTTTTAACAGAGATAATTGCCGCAGTCTTTTCTTTTGGGTTTCTTCATACCCTTCCTTTTTGCGGCCTTCCTCCTCCGGAACGGTAAGGCGCGCGCTTTCCGCCAATATTTTAATCGCCTCAAACCTGGGGACAGATTCGATTTTGGACAAAAAGTTGATAGCATTGCCGCCCGCGTGACAGCCAAAGCAGTAAAACATACCTTTGTTTTCGGACACTGTAAACGATGGCGTGCGCTCGTGATGAAACGGACAACAGCCCCAATAAGTCGCCCCTTTTTTATTAAGGGCGACGTATTTGCCTACAAGGCTGACCAAGTCTGTTTTATTAAGCAGCTCGGCTATAAAGTCATCCCATTTAGCCATAATAATCCTAAATAATAATTTTTAGCTGTTTTAGTCCCCTCTTATAACCCGATGTCATTATTTAGCGAATAGATTTAAATTGACAAAATCTTATAAAATTGAGGCGTAACAGAGCTAAATTTTTGTGGTATAAGATTTATAGATTTCAAAATAAAGCGCCAAATAACGCCCAAAGGATTTAATGCCAGGTATTTTTAATTCCGCAATACTTTTTGCCGAATCTCTTGATTTCGGTTATTAGTAAAAGCTGTTAAAAAAATTTATAGAACAACAGCATATATAATACCATTTTGGATTATAACATAAATATAGGTAAAATGTCTATAAATTAAACTAATTATTTACGCTAAATTTGTGCCAATATTTAGCGTAATTGACATAGTCTTTTAATAATTTGACAACGGTTTTATTTAAAATTGTTTTAATCTTAAATAGCGTAACTTTAATAGCGTAACTTTGATTGAAAAAGAAGATTTTTCAGGATGAAAACAAGTCGAAAATTAAATAGATTGTAATAAGCACATTGAGATTATCCCCTTTATAAATCCCAGTTTTTGGGAACGGTAATTTCGGTAAATTTTCGGACGGCGTAGCGGTCGCTGAACATCGATACATAGTCGCAGACTTTTTGGCTTAAGTCGCAATCCAGCTTTAGGATTTCTTGCGGAATTTCCTCGGGATGGTTATAGTAATGCGTGTACAAAAACTTAATCATATCTATCGCTTTACCCTCTTCGGATTTTGCCGCCGACGAGCGATAAACCTTTTCAAACAGAAATTCCCGCAGTCCGTCCGTCAACTTTAGGATATTTGCCGACGGATTTACATCAGGCTGTCCAAAACTGTTATGGATTATATCCAAAATCATGCAATTGATACGTTGACCGTGCTTTTCGCCTAAACCACGCATAAACTCTTTTGGAATATCGGCGTCTTTGATTATTTCGCCGCGCAGTGCGTCGTCGACATCATGATTGATGTACGCTATGCGGTCGCTCAAAAAAACCACCTTGCCCTCCAGCGTGGCGGGGCAACCGCTTGAGGTGTGATTAAGGATTCCGTCCCGCACCTCGTAGGTTAGATTCATGCCCTTGCCGTCATTCTCCAGCACATCGACAGTGCGGAGGGATTGCTCGTTGTGGGCAAAATGAGTAAATGTATTTAGCGCCCGTTCGCCTGCGTGGCCGTAAGGAGTATGTCCTAAATCATGCCCTAACGCAATCGCCTCAGTCAAATCCTCGTTTAGCCGTAACCCGCGCGCGATAGAACGGGCAATCTGACTCACCTCTAAGGTGTGCGTCAGCCTTGTGCGGTAGTGGTCGCCTTCGGGCGACAAAAATACCTGAGTTTTGTGTTTTAGCCTTCTGAACGCCTTACTATGTATAATTCTGTCGCGGTCTCTGGCATAATCTGTACGTAAATGACAAGGTTCTACCTGTCTTTGCCGTCCCTTTGTCGCCGCCGATTTAGCCGCATAAGGACTAAGAAATTCGTCCTCCAACCTAAAAATATGAGATTTATAATCCACCTTACATACCTCCCACAACATTTTGAAATAACAAAATCTTAAGAATCTTTAGAAAAAACTCATAGAAAATCTTTAAATTTTTATGCTCCAAAATATGAACAAATTGAGCAAAATTAATGTTTTTGCTCAATTAAGTAACATAACATAAGAATTGAAAGAAGATTACGGATTTTTTTTGAAAAGAAATTTATCTGAAAGCGTTAAACCTAGCGCCGCTACGGCTAACATTAAATCAGTTTTATTCTAAAAATGCCGCAAGATTATTCAATCCTTATATAAATTAGTATAAACTTTTTAATTTAATTTGTTTGCTATGCGTAACTATCAAAAGTCATCTCGTCCTTAAAAGGCAAAAATTCTTTTAGCGCTATTTACAAAGCAATCTGCAAGCCAGCCTTATTTATTTTGTATTAAATTCATCCATACCTTCGCATTTACAATTTTATCTTTCTCAATACTTGCAAATGCAAACTTCTCCTCTTTAGCGTCTATTAAAATACTTAAGACGTTTGGAATCGGATTAAGTCTGTATCTACTCTTTTTCACCTTATCAATCGCATCCAATTTAAATTGATTTACTATAGGTTGACGACCATTTTTGTCTTTTTTTACGAAAATCAAAGCGGTTTTTGTAAGAAAGAGCCATCCTCCGACTGTTACAAAAAAGCCTGAAATACGATATGTGTAACTATCAAAAATTATCTCGTCCTTAAAAGGCAAAAATTCTTTATGCGCTATATATTTCTTTATGCGGGCTTTTTCAATCAATAATATCGCAATCGCCATAAAAGAACCATAGATTGCTCCGGTAGTAATGCCGACAATCAGACCGTTAAACAAGTTTTCCGAATAACCAATATGTAACAAACCCGTTATTAGACCAAAAGGTAATCCATATAAAAATCCATATACAAAAAACAGCTCAATGCGCCTCATAATTCCATCCAGTTTTTTTTTAAATGGGGCGGTAATGTAACATGTACGGACGAAAGACGGAAGGTCTTTTTTAACCTTTACCGCCTTTCGTAACGTATTTATTAAATAACATCAAAAAATTGTTTTACAGCAAGCAGTCGCAGGCAGGGTGGCAGACGGACAGGTACAATTTCAGCAAATGAGTGTACCTAAACGTACTTGATTTTGACAAAATTACACATGTAGTCCCGCCCCGTATGATTAGCGCCTACTTTCTGGGATTTTTAATGTTAGCCTGAGCCGCAGCAAGCCTTGCAATAGGCACACGGAAAGGAGAGCACGAAACGTAATCCAGTCCGATATTATGGCAGAAGTTGATGGTAGCAGGGTCGCCGCCATGCTCGCCGCAAATGCCTATCTTTAGGTTTTGCCTGCCGCCGCGTCCTTTCTCGACGGCCATCTTCATCAGCGCGCCTACGCCCTTTTCGTCGATACGTGCAAACGGATCGCCCTCAAAAATCTTAGTGTCATAGTAATGCTTTAAAAATTTGCCCGCATCATCGCGGCTGAATCCGAATGTCATCTGCGTAAGGTCGTTTGTACCAAACGAGAAGAATTCCGCCTCGCGCGCAATCTCGTCTGCGACAATACACGCACGGGGAATCTCGATCATTGTGCCTACCATATACTTTAGCTTGACGCCCGCGCTTGCGATAATCGCGTCCGCAGTGGCCACAACGACGTCCTTGACGTACTTAAGTTCCTTAACCTCGCCGATAAGCGGTATCATGATTTCGGGGACAATATTGTAACCTTTTTCTTTGCTTACCTCTATCGCAGCTTCTATTACCGCGCGGGTCTGCATTTCGGCAATCTCGGGATATGTTACGCTAAGACGGCAGCCGCGGTGACCCATCATGGGGTTAAACTCGTGCAGCGATTCGATAGTCAGCTTCAATTCGTCAAAATCCAGCTTCATCTCTTTAGCTAAAGCTTTGATTTCATCGTCGGTATGAGGAACAAACTCGTGTAGAGGAGGATCTAAGAATCTGATAGTAACAGGCCTGCCCTCCATAGCCTCGTAAATACCCTTAAAGTCTTTTTTCTGCATAGGCAAAAGTTTTGCGAGCGCAGCCTTGCGTTGCTCTACAGTCTTGCTGACTATCATCTCGCGGACTGCCATAATGCGGTCGGCTTCAAAAAACATATGCTCGGTACGGGTAAGGCCTATGCCCTCGGCGCCAAATTTTACAGCCTGAGCCGAATCCTTGGGAGTGTCGGCATTGGTGCGCACCTTTAGCGCTCTGTATTTATCGGCCCAATCCATAATCGTCTTAAAGTCGCCTGTCAGCGCGGCGGGAACAGTGGCAATCCTTTCGGCATAAATGTAACCGGTAGTGCCGTCTAAGCTCATCCAATCGCCGGCTTTAAGCTTTTTGCCCGCAATCAAAACCTCTTGCTTTTCTTCGTCGATATACGAAATTTCGTCGCAGCCGCAGACGCAGCACGTACCCATGCCTCTTGCTACTACCGCCGCATGCGAGGTCATGCCTCCCCTAGCGGTTAAGATACCGCGGCAAACGTTCATCCCTTCGATATCCTCGGGAGAGGTCTCCTGCCTGACCAGTATCATCAATGCTTTATTGTCCTGCTCTTTTAGCGCAACAGCCTGTTCTGCGGTAAAAACGATACGTCCTGTCGCCGCTCCGGGAGAAGCTGGCAGTCCCTTGCTGATATGCTTTGCCGCCTTAAGCGCCGCATCCTCAAATTGAGGGTGAAGCAGTGCGTCTAATTGCTTGGGGTCAATCATATTCAGAGCAGCCTTTTGGTCTATCATGCCCTCTGCCACAAGGTCTACCGCAATCTTTAGTGCAGCCTTAGCGGTACGTTTGCCGTTACGGGTCTGAAGCATATACAGCTTGCCTTCCTCGATGGTAAATTCCATGTCCTGCATGTCACGGTAGTGCTTTTCTAATGTGTCTGTTATCTTTAAAAATTCTGCGTAAATTGCAGCGTTTTGTTTTTGAAGATCTGTAATATCCTTTGGAGTCCTGATGCCGGCAACAACGTCCTCGCCCTGTGCGTTCATTAGATATTCGCCAAACAAACCCTTTTCGCCGGTGGAAGGGTTGCGGGTAAACGCTACGCCGGTTCCGCTGGTTTCGCCTTTGTTTCCAAAGACCATCGCCTGAATATTTACCGCGGTACCCCAGCTGTAAGGTATATCGTTCATACGGCGGTAGGTGTTAGCGCGGGGGTTGTCCCACGAACGGAATACGGCCTTTGTCGCCTCTAATAATTGAATTTTAGGGTCCTGAGGAAATTCTGCGCCCTGATTTTTTTTGTAGTTGTCCTTAAATAGCTTTACTATGTCCTTTAAATCGTCTGCGGTAAGCTCGGTATCCGACTTTACGCCCTTTTTGTGCTTTATTTTATCAAGGATCTCCTCGTAAACCTTTTTTGACTGCTCCATAACGACGTCCGAAAACATCTGTATAAAGCGGCGGTACGAATCGTACGCAAAACGGGGATTAGCCGTTTTTTTGGCAAGGCCTTCGACGGAATTGTCGTTTAATCCCAAATTAAGAATGGTGTCCATCATGCCCGGCATAGACGCCCTGGATCCGCTGCGGACTGAAACAAGTAACGGATCGTTAGAGTCACCAAGCTTTTTGCCGTACATATTTTCCAATTTAGCAAGCGCCTCAAAGATTTGAGCCTCGACTTCCTTATTGATTTTGCGGCCGTCCTCGTAATACTGTGTGCAAGCCTCGGTAGAAACTGTAAAGCCCTGAGGAACAGGCAGACCAAGCCCCGACATTTCGGCAAGATTTGCGCCTTTGCCGCCTAAAAGGTCGCGCATTTTAGTGTTGCCCTCGCTAAAAAGGTAAACGAATTTTTTATTCATAGAATTCTCCTTGACATTTTATAAATTTCCTATGGATTATATCACTAAATCCATTTTTTTGCAACTAAATGAGTATATTAAATAATGATTATAGCAATTTGCAAACCGTATAAAGTAGAATTGCGGCAAATTTTTTGTCAGGCTTTAATAAATCGTTCTTTCATGTATCTAAAGTACAAAAAAGAGCGTTATGCTCTATTGATACCAAGCGAAAACAAACAGATTTTAGGCGCTTTGTGTACGGAGACTTTAATAAAGCTGCCGCTAAAATTATGGCGAAATATTCTACAAAACTGCATAGGATACTGTTTTGCCAAAGCCGCTAAATAGCTATTGCGCAGCACAAGTAAGGTAAAAAAATCAAAAATGCGTGTTTAAGAGTAGTTTTGACAAGTCAAACATTCAAGCATATATCGGAAAATATATGACTAGGACACTACATTTGAGTAAAACCGTTGTCAATACTCGCAATTAATTTTTTACTGATTATTTGTGTTTCAAATTTGTTTTCGAAATTATCTACGATTTTGATTAAGGTTTTTATTATTAACATTTCGTCCGTAAAAACATCTGCCGCTTTGTCTTGCGAAACAAAATAGAGCGCAGATAACAGCTTTATCGGCGAATCCAATTCTCCGACAGGTGGCCGATAATCGTAACCATACCCCGCATCGTGAATCAAATATTGCAAAAAGCGAATAGCAGACAAGTAAGGCGCATAGAATGCCGAAGGAGCTACGAATGTTGCCGTCGCAGAATTCGCAGATAAAACAGGCAAAGCGGGGGCGTAAATTATGTCTTTGATCCTTTTCAGCATATAAATAAACTGAGGAATACAATCGTTTTTGAGGGCGGCAAAAGCAGAATCCAAAACTATTCCCCCTGCAATCAGTTTGTACGGGTCGTTGCTTATCGCAAACAAATCCTCTATTTGGGACGCTCCTGTGATTATATAGTTGCTTCCCTTTTTTACACATGTATATTCAAAAAAAGCGAAAGGCAAAGCGGCGGCACGCAGTTTTGCATTAATCCGCCTAACCCCGCGCATTACTGCCTGTCTTACTCCAAGAGGAGTAATCAGCGTTACACGCTTGTCATTTTCGCCGCTGTCCATCGATTTATAAACGAGAGCAGCAAATTTTTCGTCCATATGCTTCCCTTTTCGGACGTTTTTATAAGTATTATTTAAAAATATTCGGAATAGTTGTATTTTTAAAGTTTTTTCTTTCCGAATTTATTCAGGCTTATCTGATTTATCCGATTTAAGCTGATTATACAGCATATAATAAGCGGGATTACCGCTTTCTTCAAACATCTTCCAGACTAAATCATAAGTATTGTTTTCTTTCATAAACCTAGTATTTGCCGATAGATATGTATTTTATTACTATATTCAAAAAAACTTGAACATGGGCTCTATAACACAAATAATAAAAAACAATTTATATTACGATTAGATTCTTTATAATACATATTTAAGATAAATCTCTGTTAGATGATTGTATTGATAAATAAAATTTTTATTTTACCGCCCTCCCTATCCCCGCCTCAGAGACAGCGGGATATTAAGGGTGGCTTTTTGCAGGATTCCTGCGGAATACGCCGCAAAACATCTTTTAAGCGGTCAACGCCGCAAGCAGTGAGGTATTGACCCGGATGGTAAAGATATAAGTTAATCTCAGTATCAATAACTTCTTTTAAGCTATTAAAGCTGTTTTGTTAGGTTAAATGTTAATAAATGAGGTATGTTGTAAATATCAATTTAAACGTCTAACACCGCATAAGATAAAATCTGTTTTTATCAAGGGTTTACCGACAAAATATTTTAAGCTTTTTTGCAAGCAGATTTTGGCATAAAATGGCTTGTTTTTTATGCCAATAACAGAATATTGACAAAAAAACAAAATTTTCAGGACAAAACAAATCATCAAAAATCAAATAGAGTTTGATTGCAAATCATTATTGATACGCCCTAATCCTTATATCCTAAATCGTCAATAATATTCCTATTATTTCTCCATCCCTTGCGGATTTTGACAAAAAGCTTAAGAAAAACCTTTTTGCCGACCAGCCGCTCTAAATCCACACGTGCGCGCACGCCGATATCTTTTAGCATTGCACCGTCCTTTCCGATAATAATTTCCTTGTGCGAATCCCTCTCACAAATTATATCCGCGTCGATTTGCACAAATCCGCCCATGTCCATAAGTGTCTGAATAATTACTCCTATCCCGTGCGGAATCTCGTCTTGCAATAGCCAAAGCGCCTTTTCGCGCACTATTTCTGCCGCCATAAAGGTCACAGGCTTGTCGGATAAATCGTCTTGGTCAAAATACTGCACACCGTCAGTCAAACAGCCACGCAAATATGTCTTTAGAACATCAATATTTTTGCCTGACTTACACGATATCGGTATGATTTCTTTAATCTTTTGCGTGCGATCCTCATCCGAAACCAGCGGGGACAGCTTTTGAAGCTGCGGGTAAATGCGCTCAAATCCCACAAGGTCAACCTTGTTAAGCGCGACAAAAACAGGAGCAATGCTTAGTTGCTTTTCGATAAACGAAATATCCTTTTGCAAAATCTCTTTTTGAGCGTCCAACACTACCACAATGGCATCGCAGTCCGCCGTAGCGCTCTTTACCGACTTTTGCATATGCTCGCCCAGCTTGTTGCGCGACTTAAAAACGCCGGGAGTATCCACAAACACCATCTGAAACTCGTCCTCGGTGAGTATACCCATGATTCGGTCGCGGGTGGTCTGTGCCTTTGGCGAAACTATGGATATTTTCTCGCCAACCAAAGCGTTGGTCAGGCTTGATTTGCCCGCGTTAGGGGGGCCGATAATCGCAATAAAACCCGATTTCATTTTTTACCTTTTCCCTTGTTCCTTAATTTTTTCTTAAACTTTTAGAGTATAAATTCCTATCAGCATAAAATTACCTAAAAATTATCCACGAATAAAACTTTTTCTCTTTTTTAAAATTGTAAGGCTTTAATAGCTCCTCTAAAGCCAAAAAAACATCGTGAACATCACTAATAATTTTTAGCGAATAGGATTTTTCACAGATATATATGATAATTTGACCAAAAACGTTTAGACGTGCGTAATTTACTTTGATTTTAATTATGTCTTTAAACGGTATTGATTTTTCTTTTTTGGTGTTAGGATAAATGATTATTTCATTTTCGTCTTGTTTAAACAATATACGCGGCATCCGCAAATAATTTATTAAAAAAATCAATCCTGAAACTATGCCTAAAATAGGTATAAAACAAAAATACAGATAATACAAAGAGTCATTTACGGCTGCTATAATCAAGATAATCAAAAGAGGTATCCATAAAACAGTAATTAATATTCCGCTAACAATCCCCGATTTAGATTTATAAACCGTCATTTAATCGCACTCCATACTTTTTGATAACCCCTAATTTAACAAATTAACGGATCTCTCCGATATCACTTAAAATAAGTTCTTCGGCGGCGCGCATTTTTTGCTTGTCATTGTCGTTTATATGGTCGTATCCTAGTAAATGTAATAACCCGTGGACAAACAAATAACATAGTTCGCGGCTTACGCTATGACCGTATTCGGCTGCGTTTTTTTGCGCAACTGATTTACAAATTACCACACTGCCCAGCAAAACCCTGTCATTATCAAAGGCATAGGGATAGTTTTCGATAGTAAACGGCAAAACCTTATCAATCAATGGAAAGCTTAGTACGTCAGTGGGCTTGTCTACCTCTCTAAACTTACGGTTAAGCTGCCTGATTTTTTCTTCGGAGACAAATAACAACTCTACTAAGCATTCACCGCTAAGCGTCAGTCTTTTATATGCCGCCGCCGCTACCGCCTTATAAATCCGCTCTCTATTTTTTGGTTCTACGGTTATCATTTTTTGATTTATCCCTTATTCTTAAAATCTTAGTACTCAGTTATATTGTTTAATAATAAAAACAATGTCCGGATAAATTTATTTATGGAAAAATCATTAACACAAACAAACCAATATATTCTGTTTTTTATTATTTGTTGATTTGTAAATTTGATTTTTTCTTTTATACAATATTATAATTTTGCAAGTAATTACTGAAATAAATCCAAAAGCAAAGCATTAATACCAAATTAATTATAAGATTAAATATAACGCAAATTATAAAAATGGTTAATATTTGCGCCGACAAATAATGCTCGTAATATTTTTTTATAATTCTTTATCTTTCTAACTGAACAAATACCCATTAATATTTGTTTGTTAACTTAACGCGGCAAACTGTTGTTTGTTTTGCTGTTTAAGTAATGCTATAAACATGGTAAACCTCACTAACTCCCTGTCTGCTACTTTATCTTTACAGATGCAAACGGTAACTAAGAGGCGTTTTCGATATATTTTAATCTTTTATGAAACACTCCGCCGAAAGAGGCCGCTATAGTGCTTTTGATAATATTAAGTTCTTTAAGTGTTATGTTGCAATGGTCAAACTGACCGCCCTGCAAACGCGACCAAATAAGCTTGCTAAGTACATCTTCAGCCTTGTCTGCATCGGGCAAATCCAAGGCGCGTAAGGTCGCCTCCGCCGCATCGCAAACCATAATTATCGCCCCAATCTTACTGGTCGGCACTCCGCCCTTGTATGAATAGTCATTGATATCCACGTCGCTGTCCGTAAGCCCCTGCGCCTTATAATAAAACATCGAAATCGACATACTTCCATGATGCTCGACCGTTACACGCGCAATTTCCTCGGGAATGTGGTATTGTTGGCATAGCTTGTATCCGTCTACTGTATGCCCTCTGATAATCTCTACGCTGACTTCGGGCAAAATGTTATCGTGAGGATTTTCGCTGTCTTGATTCTCCTTAAAAAACGAAGGGTTGCTAAGCTTTCCTATGTCG